>PISW01002198.1:0-146283 GCA_004023785.1 Mungos mungo
AGAGGAAGGGGGAAGGAGAGCGGGGATGAGTGAGGGACGCGGATCAAGGGAGACTACTGAATACTGGAGACGAACCATGGACTGAGGGGGGAGGGGGAGGGAGGGAGGGGGGATGGTCATGGTGGGGGGCACTTGTGGGGAGAAGCACGTGGTGTTATATGGAAACTAATTTGACAATAAACTATTATAAAAAAAAAAAAGAAGGATACAAAAGCAAAAGAACTGACTCCCTAAGTTAAATTCACATTTATTACAATTTAGAAATCTTTAGAATCGTTAGAAATCTACAATACAGATGCGTTTCACTTACCCGGCTGGATTGTGACGCTTTTAAGGGCTGGGATCATGTCTCAGCTGCCTCTGTATTGGCGACCCTGGAATGAACACACTTCCTCGCACGTGCTAAGTAGGCAGCAGAAAAGTTGTTGAATGAACCAAGGGCCCGTGGCTTCCGTGGCCCCCTGTCCACCAGCAGGTGAGCAGATGCTCCTGTGTTACACACAGAACAGATGTGTGGTGTGAATAAATATTTTTTGGCAGGGACAGCTGCTTCTGACAAAAAAAAAAAAAGAACCACTAGACATTAAAACAAAACAAGGAAGCTAGACATCATGGCCAAAGAGTGCAGAAAAGTGAAATGGTGTGCGCCCAGCTCTTAATTTATAAAAATGACTGCGTGGAAATATGGAGAAGTCGTTGCCACCGAAAGAGGAGTTGCCCTAGAAGGGAAAGACCTGCCATGCCGCCCGGGGCCACGGGGGGAAGCCCCAGCTCAGTCCGGAGCCGGCAGCGGGGCACGCACAGGGCACAGCCTTGGTGACACTTCCTAAGGCAAGGCCAGGCCGGGAAAGACCAGCAGTTGAATACTGTCGTTTTGAGTAATTTCGGGGAGCCGTGGGGCACAGGCCACTTCTGCGGGTCTGGTTTCTGACCCTGGGCTGATTCAGGGCAGGGGAAGTCCTGGCCTGTGTGTGAGAGCTAGACACAGGAGGCGTCTGGGGACGTGGGCTGGGGTTAGGTTCACTTATAGAGTTACGGGGACTCATCCGAAAGCTGTTCACTGTCTTGGGAATTAGCTAACCCTGGAGGGCAGTCTCTTCTCGGCCAGCAAGGCTCCCCAGAGATGTCAAAACATCGTAAAACATAGAAAAATTTAAAAAGGATCAGTAGGGCACCTGGGCGGCTCATTCGGTTTGAGCATCTGACCGGCTCAGGTCGTGGTCTCAAGGTTCACGAGTTTGGACACGACCCTGACAGTGTGGAGCCGAGTTGGGATTCTCTCTCTTCTCTCTCTGCTTCTCTTCCACCTGCACTCTCTCTCTCTCTCTCTCTAAAAATAAATAAATAAACTCGGAAAAAGAGGATTAGGATATGAGGCTCAGGAGCTATAAGAAATGTGATGGCAAAGAAGTATATGACTGGAATTTTTACCTCCGCCCGTTTATGCAGGGCCACTTCCGGTATTGGATAAAATCTGTGTAGTAACTTGGAAGGCGTGGCCCTCCTCACTTCTTTTAGTCTTGTCCACCCTCTCTATGTATTTTAGGGGTTCCTTTATTTCTCCTAATAAGTTTTATCATTTTTGTCTGAGTAGCTTTTATTATCTAAATGAGATTATGCCCATTCTACTCCTTCTCACTGTTATAAATGGAATCTTTCAAAATTATGTTTTTCTTACACAACTCATTTATTGAAGTGAAATTAGTATTTTTGCAGATGTAGGCAATGTTTTGCAGTTTTGCAGAATCCGTGATCTCTACCATCTCTAGTTTTAAAAACTTCTGCTATAAAAGTTAAAACAGATACAAGTCCCCGTCACCCACCTTCTGCAATTATGAAAATTCTGCTTCTCTTTTTTGTTTCTCTACCCCCATACATTCATTCACGTTTTCTTCAGTTTCACTTAAAATGGCCATCCATTTCCTACGTGTTTTTTTTCTGAAGTTCTGAATCTCTGAAATACTTTTTCCTTTCTCTTGTTTTATTGTTTTGTTTTAGTAGTTGCCATGCTGCTGTTTTGTTTGTTTGTTTTTTTTTTTTTTTCTCTTCTCAACTTTGAACAGAGTGATACTCTGGTTTGATTTCGGTTATTTTTTTAGTGTTTGTTACCAAGCAATATGAGTGAGGATTTCCTGTGGTTCTAATTTCTGTCCAGGGTTATGATGGTCAGACCTTCCCATAAAATGTGTTGTCTGGGGGCACCTGGGTGGCTCAATGGCTTAAGCGTCCAACTCCCAGTTTTGGCTCCGGCCAGCAGTGCGGAGCCTGCCCGGGATTCTCTCTCTCCCCATCTTTCTTTGCCTTCCTCCGTCCCAATCCTGCTCCTGCTCTTTCTTTCTCTCAAAGTAAATTAAAAATGAAAGCATTTGTACACTTGTGTTCTGCTGATGGTGCATCTCCCTCCTACGCTGTTGCGGGGTGTCTGTTCGTCTCAGCTGCTCTAACACATGAGGAATTGTGATTTTTTAAAATATGCTGTCCCAGTAAGATTTACTTACTTCCTCCCCTAACTCCAAATCACACCTGCTTCCTCCCCTAACTCCAGATCACGCCAGGGTTATACTCAAGGACTAGTTTCCCCAAACTTTCTACCCAGTTTATTACTATTATATTATTTTTTTTGATATTCATGTGTTTTAAAGGCAAACACAACACAGCAAAAATAAAACATAGTTACAGGTTTGATTTTTTTCTTTTTTGGTAGGGAAGGAGCGACTGGGTGGAGGGAGACTGTGGACCCAGAATCAAGAGCGCTGCTCCTTCCGGCAGGAAGAAAGGGATTTTGTTGCTAACAGATGTCAGGATCAGCTTATCCGAATCTTTCCTGGCCTCTCTCAATATTTTATCAATATAAAGTTGTTGCTGTTTTTAATCCCATAATACGTGACAGGAAATTCGGATGCTGTGAATCAAGAAGGAAGTGGCACTTTGTATTACCTACCAGGTCCCCTGCTTCGGTCTGAATATTCTTCCCTTACAGCAGGTGGATGGGACTAGGGATGGCTGACACTGAATGAGTGGCGCCTCCTGGACCACAGCTCGGCCGTGTCAGGGGCTCTGTGAGTTTGTGGCCAGGGCACCCGGGCCCCAAGACCCAGCTACGACTGTCCGGGGTGCCTCTCCCTCCAGGCTGTTGCAACAGAATTAGAGGCTTATTTGTCACTGACTTACAGACTTGGACTTCAGTAACTTTTTATTTAGCTTCTTTGTCTTATGTAAAAAGTTAGGAAAATCAAGATATTCTTCTGGTCAGATCAGGGTCCAATCACTGCTGATTTTCTCCTCCTTGGTGTACATTTTACCCCAAATACACTCAGCATCTCACCTAAACACAAGCAGTGTGATCTTTTTTTTTTTTTTTCTTCTAAGGATCCTGACAATATTCTCCGGAAAATTTTTATTGACTGACTCATACGTTTTGTTTTTCCTCATCCCCACTCCCAGGATAAAAGAAGTGCAAACAGATTTTCAAACAATCGCCTGTAGAAACATTGCTCAGTTTTAAAAGTATTTTTAGGGGTACTTGGGTGGCTCAGTCGGTTAAGCACTGACCTCGGCTCAGGTCATGATCTCAGGGTTTGTGAGTTCCAGCCCCGCATCGGGCTCTCTGCTGTCCGTGCAGAGCCTGCTTCGGATCCTCTGTCTCCCCCTCTCTCTGCCCCTCCCCTCCTTGCGCACTCTCTCTGTCTCTCAAAAATAAATAAATAAAAACATTAAAAAATGTATTTTTTAGTATTTCTTTTTTTTTTAAGTTAATCTATTTATTTTGAGAGAGACAGAGACATTGTGAATGGGGGAGGAGCAGAGAGAGAGGGATAGAAAGAGAATCCCAAGCAGGCTTTGCGCCATCAGCCCAGAGCCTGATGCGGGGTTCAAACCCACGAATCGTAAGATCATGACCTGAGCCAAAATCAAGAGTCAGATGCTTCGCTGACTGAGCCTCCCCGGAACTCTGGATCTTGCTTTGATATACGAGTGTCTTCACTTGCTTCCCAGTGTCCACCTTCATGCTTCCGTTGTTCCTGCGTGAAGGTGGGTACATTTGTCTTTTGCGGCTTAACGATACCGTTCCTTATTCATAATTGTCACCTTTGTTTATGTAGTGCCTTACACTTTGCAAAGAGATTTCACATACATCATTATTATTCATTTACTCATATATTTAAAAATATCTAAATATTGGGGCACCTGGGTGACTTGGTTGGTTAAACATCTGACATCAGCTCAGGTCATGATCTCATGGTTCGTGGGTTTGAGCCCTGCATCGGGCTCTGTGCTGACAGCTCAGAGCCTGGAGCCTGCTTCAGATTCTGTGTCTCCCTCTCTCTCTGCCCCTCCCCTGTTTGTCCTCTCTCTTTGTCTCTCAAAAATAAATAAACGTTAAAAAATTTAAAACAAAGAAATCTAAATATCTCTGTATTGTCCTAGGCACAGTGCTGGGCCCTTGGAATATAAAAATGAGAAAGGCACAACTCCTGATCCCCGGGAGTTTATAAGTTCAATGAGGAGGCACATAGACAATAGACAGGATGTGATACTCAAAAGTAAACTTCTAATAATGGTTTGTTTTTTATTTTTATTATTATTTTTAAATGTTTATTTTTGAGAGAGACAGAGTGAGCATGTGTGCACAGGAGTAGGGGAGGGAGAGAGAGAGGGAAGAGAGAGAATCCCAAGCAAGCTCTGCACTGTCAGCACAGAGCCCATGTGGGGCTCAAATTCACAAACCGAGAGATTATGACCTGAACTGGAATCAAGAGTCCGATGGATGCTCAATGGACTGAGCCACCCAGCACCCCCGTAATGGTGTGGTTTTTAGATAGATTTTTTTTTTAATTGGGAAGTGAATATAGTGACTGGTGGACCCTAGAATTTTGACAGTTTCCTTGTGTCTCTCTGTGTGTATGTATGTGAATGTATAAAAACTGAACAAATTGACATTTTGATTTATAAATTAGTGTTTAATAGCGCAGCCAGAACTTAATCTTTCCTGGCTAACTGGACAAGTGTAAGGATCTGATCCTCAAACTTGAAGCCCATTTCCAATGACCCTTTACAATCCCACCAAGGCTCAGACAAACAGGAGCCCAGCCCGGTCAGTCCGCTGTCCCTTCTTCACTTCTGAACATTGGTCAAGAATGTCGGGCAAGTAAAGGATTCCTGTAAAAAGTAAAACTTTTTTTCTTCTTTGCTGGCTTTCATGTTGTAACACACACATAAGGAATTAAGCCTTTTCCCGTGTTGCTTTGTAACTTTGGCATCATTCAAAGTGGAAATGGATTCTGATGGCGTAAGTTCTTTCCTGGGTGATAAACATCTTAAATAGAGAAGTGAGTCAGCAGAGCCCAGGAAACTTATGAACCAAGGCCAGTCACAGGGGCAACAGAGCTGCTTAATCTCAATATAATTTTCTCTTCAGGTCATTTCCCATGAAATTGACTGGAAATCCCCGCACCTCTTGCTCAATTTGCCACCTGCAAGTTACGGCAGTAGTCCGCTGGCTTACTGTGGTGACTGCTGTAGCCATTTGAATAATCACAGGACTTGGTCCATTTTATTTTTATTTAAAAACATTTAAAAAAATTTTAATGTTTATTTTTGAGAGAGAGAAAGAGGGAGGGAGAGACAGAGCACAAGCAGGGTAGGGGCAGAGAGGGAGGGAGACACAGGATCTGAAGCAGGCTCCAGGCTCTGAGCTGTCAGCACAGAGCCCGATGTGGGGCTCGAACTCCCAAACTTCAAGATCATGATCTGAGCAGAAGTCAGATGCTTAATGGACTGAGCCACCCAGCACCCCTTAAAAACTTTTTTATGTTTATTTTTGAGAGAGAGAGTGACAGAGTGTGAGCAGGGGAAGGGCTGAGAGGGAGGGAGACACAGAATCCGAAGCAGGCTCCAGGCTCTGAGCTGTCAGCACAGAGCCCGATGTGGGGCTTGAACTCATGAACTGCAAGATCCTGACTTGAGCCAAGGTTGGATGCTGAACTGACTGAGCCACCCCGGTGCCTCATTGCTTAATTCATTTCAGTTCGAACTTTTTCCTTATATGCTTTAAGAAAGTATGAATTGTTAGGAATATTGGAACAGCCCATTAAAAGCAAAAAGACTCAGAACCGTACAAAAACCGATGCAGTTTCCATTCTAATTTGGGGGTGTTCTGGAATGAAGCAGTCTTGTGCTCTCAAAACGAAAACGGTATGTCTTGGGGAGACCGTGTGGCTGCCCCTGAATGTCAGCAGCACTATTTATTAATCTGATTCCCTACCTCACAGACTATCTCTAAAAGTTACCCCATTTCTTTTCCTCCTTGCAAAGACAAAGTAAACTTTAATCTCAAAGCTGAATTTTTGCATTGAGAACACCGCAAAGTTATTTTTCCAGTTCTAAGCCGATTAGCTCTAAGTGCAGCTGGACTCCCGGTAAAGGAAAACTTGCAGATTAAACTGCTGCTTGACTTGCCCGTGGAGGCTGCAAATCTCTTACAGCAGAAATTACTCCAAGAAGGCACTGGACCGGGCTTGCCTGACTACAGAATTGTGACTTATTTCTCTGTTCCCCTGGAAAAGAAAGTCACTCTATTCCCCACCCTCCCACCCCACTTTCCAATTTCATAACGTGCGTGGTTCTGAGGAGTAGAGAGAAAATCTAGGTGAGGAACTCGGGAACCTCTTCCTTTAGGGGTCCAGCCTCTGTCTCCCACATTCAAGGTTAGGGGTTTAGCAGGAGGGCGCAGTTCAAGTCGGTGGCAGTGAGGCCGTGAGTTCCAGTTCTGCGCTGTAGACTAACTATGATGTCCGGCCAGGGAAGCAGCAGGCCGGCCCGAGGGCCGGTAGACTGAGCGGCAGGAGGGCCCAGGTGTGCGAGGTGCCCGGGCCTGGAACCTGGCCTCGCTCGGTGTCCTTGGGGCGGACTTGCCTCCCGGGAAACGGCGGCATCTGCAGTCGCTTGAGAACTGCTGATGGAACTTGACCGTGAGGCACACGCGCGTCCTCTCGCCAGGGGCTCCTCAGCTGAGGCTGGGACAGCAAGTGGAAAGTCCCTCAGAGTCTTCTCAGGACCTCTGTGCCGCTGGCCCCCAGAGCGACAGCTGATTTGGTGGTGACAGAGGCATCCGTCCGCCGCAGATGTCAGTGGGGCTCGAACCTCCCTCCCTCTCTCTCTCTCTCTGGACACTATGCTCATGCAGGTTCCTCTCCACTTAAGGGGAGCAGAGGGCCTCGAGGAGACTGAACTGGACTTGTAGTCTGGGGGGGCTGCGCCTTCCATTTTGGGGGGAGTCCACTGTCCGCACCCACAGCCGCGCAGTTGAATTGCTGCCGGTACACTGAGTAACGGTTTCCACGTAGAAGGGCAAATGCACATTTAAAATCAGAGGCTTATTTCTCCCCGTTAGAAGTGAGGGAAGAGACGTCCTCCACCCGCCATTTTCTTAGAGCTCTTCCTTTAGAAAACTTGTAAAATCTTTCTCTGTTTCTTTGAAGCTCATGCAAGTTGTTTGAAAAGTGCAGTAAGCCCTTGGCCAGCTTTGTGAGCAAGGTGGGTCTTCCCCAGGGGTCTGGGGGCCCCTTTGGAGCAGGGCCCCTGTCTCCTCCTTTCCTTGAGAAGCCACATCAGTGGCCTCCGGGCTACTTCCTGTCATAAAAATGGGAGTTTGTTTTTCTTTGTGTAAAACCAGTTCACTGACACCGATGGCCACGCCAGTTACCCGGTGAGTTTAGGATGAGCTGTGCGTGGTGACAGGGTGCTCCGTGTCCGCTTACATCGGGAACATGTACAGGACCGGCTGGTTGTACTGCGTGGCTGTAGAAGGGGGTGGAATTTCTTTGTGTTTTTTTCAATCTCTTCGCGGATTGCGTAGGATGTACATGACATTCTGGTTTAATGCTTATTCAATATCAAATTGTTTTCTTTCTCTTCCGTTGTGGAGAGATTTTCTGGATTGAGAGAAGATTTTGCCTGAATTATATTTTCTCAGCACACACTCAAGCCATAACTCAAGAGAACAATAGATGTGAAAAAAAGAAAAGTTTGCGTCGGATTGACTCCCTCAGGAAACCTGGCTCCCGATTTATTCCCTCAGACGTTATAAGAGGGCTGCCTTATCTCCTAACTTTTGTCTCTTCCTCTTCCCCTGATTTTCTCCCACCTTCTTATATTGCCTGTCTCCCTGTCTGTCATCCTGCTAAAAGATGATCGTCAAAAGAAGATAAATCAGGACTCTTATATGGATATCAAAATAATCACACATTAAAGATTTTATTCAACGCATCAGTGAGGGAACTGGAGAGAGAGTATAGCTGTTCAAAAGAAAATCCAAAGAACAGGACATTTTTAGGTCAAGAATATTGAAACAAATGCGCAACTGCTCGCCAATGTGGTTTTTCCAGAAGGGAGGTGGGAAGTCAGCTTCTTTTCCACCGGACAGGACAGAACTTGTGTGTGTACAGATGGAATGATTTTGCATTGCAATCGGTTATCTGTACGACTTACCGAATGATACAGCGACTCCCGTGGACCTGGGATCGGATGGCTGGAGCCGTCTCTTAAGACAGTGCAGTCTGATATGGAAACAACCTTAGTGCCCATCAGTAGATGAATGGATAAAGAAAAAGTGGTGTGCGTAGACAGTTACTCAGCCAAAAAAAAGAAAAATGAAATCTTGCCATTTGCAACAATATGGATGGACCACATGGGCATTATGCTAAATAGAACAGGACAGAGAAAGGCAGATATCATATGATTTCCTTATATGTGGAATATGAAAACGAAACAAAACACAACACCCAAGCTGATAGATACAGTGAACAGACTGGCGATTGCCAGAGCGGGTGGGAGGTGGGGGTGGGTGGGAGAAATGGGCGAAGGGAGTCAAAAGGTACAAACTCCCAGTTATAAAATGAATAAGTCCTTGGCATGTCAGGTACAACATAGCATGGCCACTGTAGTTATTAATTCTGTACTGCATATTTGAACGTTGCTAAGAGAGTAGATCTTAAAAGTTCTTATTATATGAAAAAACATTCTGGAACCATACATGGTGACAAATGCTAATCAAACTTACTGGGGTGATCATTTTGCAATATACAAATGTCTTATCATTGTGTTGTACTCTTTAAAATAATCTAATGTTATATGTCAGTTACACCTCAATAAAAAAGACAATGCAATTCTCTGCCCAACATAGATTTTTTTCCTCCGGTCTTATTCTTATTACTGTAAACAAAACAAAACAAAGCACACGTGATGACACTTTTGAGAAGTCGACAGTATGGAGTAATTATTTCCTCTTTGCCTCTACCCAAACACGTCTCTTACCTTAAGTCTGATTAAAAATCACCATTTTCAGGAAGAGTCCACTGTATAACCTCAACTGGCTAGCTTCCCTGTAATTACCATTACCATTGAATAAGCATTTTTGTATTTAGCGTGCTGCTGCCTCTCTCCCTTCTAACCCCCCTCTGGCCAAAAGAGCCTCTTTTCTGCCTCCCACACTCCAAGCTGGTTCCAGCCTCAGGACCTTTACATGAGCTGTTTTCTTCGCCTCTCACGTACTTCCTTCCTCCTGGTCTTGGCGTAGGAACCTTTGTGTTGGCCTGTCCTTATTTAAACTGCCACCTCTTCACAGCGGTACTTAATTTTCCACGTAGCATTTTCCACTATCTGATATTTTGATCTATCTTTTTTTTTAATGTGCCTAGTCTCATGTCCCCTCTGCTAGAATGTTAGCTCTTTGGGAACAGGAATCTGTTTCTCTTATTTGCTAAATCACAGGGCCTATAAAAGAGCTTGGTTCATAGTAGGCGCTCAATAAATATTTGTCAGGTGTATGAAAGACACTCAAATAATTCTTGTTAGGTTGCTTTGTCTTCCTCTGCCCGTGGGGAAACTCCCGTGTGAGCCGCAGGGACGCAGTACGCGGCTTCCCGCCTCGATGAGCCGGCTGGACGGAGTGAGCTGAAGAGGTGAGGTAGCAGATCGAAGCCTGACAGACTATGAAGATGCCAAGGGACCAGGAAACCAGCTCGTACCTTCATGAAACCACTAAGTGACAAAGCTTGCGACGTGGGCAGGCAGCCCAGGCTTAACCACTACTTAGAGGCGTGGGGAGCCTTGGCCTTGGCCCACAGCACTTCGGGCGGTGGTTGTTTCCTCGGGCGGTTTGTGAACACCTGCCATAGACTGGACCAGCTTCTCCTTGGCCTCCACTTTGGGAACCCCATTCATGGACAGATAGCAGTAGGAACTCCACTCGTGGATATCTGTGTGGTCAGATGAAATAGTGCCTGGCACATAATAGACATTCCCTAGGGAGGGATTCCATTACCTCTTGCCTGGCTATAACCGTTCCTGCCGGGGGGCCAGGAGGGAAGGGTATCGCCTTTCTGAATACGAGAAGATGAGCGAATGAGGTGTCAACAGATGGGAAAGGAATGCTGCCCAGCCAGGGCCACTGTGTGAGATGTGTACGTCCTGCGCCCCCTGCCCGGCTCTCCCTAGTGGCCCGGGGTCCAGCAGGTGTGGGCGGGCTCTCTCTGTAGTAAGTATTGAACCGTGCAAGATGCTCAGGCTAGTAGCCACTGCTACATGATGGGTAAAATCAAAAGTCACAGATGCTGCCCTCTGCTCCTCAGCTCAGAGCTGAAGCTGTTGATGCGGGTCCTCAAGGCTTCAGAGAACTTGCAAGTTTGTGTATTTTATTAACCAACTTGCTCCACTTGTGAGAAAGTATTAAGCCCCAGAATCTGTTTTTTACCTTTTTCACTTACTCCTTTATATTCATCTATTGAGCCCTTGCTATGTTCTAGGATTTGCACTGGGTGCTGGGCGTACATCAGTGAATAAGACAGATATGGGTCCTTGCTTTTGTGAAGCCAGCATTCTGGGGGGGATCTCATAACAAACAATAGCACAGTATATGTTAATTATATAGTATATTGAAAGGTGGTAAGCCTGTAAGTGAAACGTAATACAGTGTAAGGAAGATCAGTAGTCCCAGGAGGTGAGATGGGGTAGGTTATGGTGTGCTATTTTTTAAAAAATATACTCAGGGGGGCACCTGGGTAGCTCAGTCAGTTAAGTGTCTGACTTTGGCTCAGGTCATGATCTCATGGTTTGTGGGTTCGAGCCCCACATTGGGCTCTGTGCTGACAGCTCGGAGCCTGGAGCCTGCTTCAGATTCTGTGTCTCCCTCTCTCTGCCCCTCCTCTGCTCGTGTTCTGACTCTCTCTCTTTCTCTTTCTCTCTCAAAAATAAACATTAAAAATAAAAAAAAAAAAGAGTCAGGAGAAGCCTCGTTGAAAAGAGATTTCATGAAAGTGTTAAAGGAGTTAGGGAATTAGTCACTGGATGTCTGTGAGGAGAGAGTTCCAGGCAGAGAGAACCAGTGGATCTGAATGTGGAAGCGTGCTTGTTTGAGGAGCAGAGCGGCCGATGTGGCTGGAACTGGTAGATATGGAGGAGAGAAGGAGGAGACAAGATCAGAGAGGTGCGCGGTCCCAGATGGCTGAGTCTTGGAGCTATGGCGCAATGAGAGCATTGGCAGGAAGGCAGGGATCGGTGGTGACAGAACAGCAGAGATGCCTGAGGGCACAACACAAGGTTTATCTCCAGGAGGAACGTTCCTGGGCCGTGCCACAGAAGGTGCGCTCAGGAGCTTTAACCACAAAGCATGGTCTGGAGGACAGTAAGGGCTAGAGAGCAAATATGAATGAGGAGACGGATAGGGTTGGTTTCCATTTTAGACTAGCGAAGGGTGAGCTGTCTCATAAGCATCTAAGTAGAAATGGTCGGTACAGAGTCGAATATATGACTGTGAAGTTTAGGAGAGACGTCTGGGCTTCAAACATAAAAATGGGGGTTAACACTTATATATTTACTCATGATGCAGACCTTCCTCTGACCAGGGAGCACTGACCTGTGATGATTCCCCCTTTTCCTTTCTGGTTTTTTCTATTATCCTTTGGCCTTCACTTTCCACCCTGGCGACAGTTGAGCCAAGGAAAGGACAAGGACCTAGAGGGTTTGGAGGTACAGGATGAGAGACCACTCTCCTACAACGAGTACCCACTCTCCTTCCCAACTTGGAAAGGAAGCCTAGGGCAGTGGAGGAGGTACAGGGGGGAGGGGAACTAACGAGGTTTTTCTCATTGAGGAGGTCATGGAAACCGGACTTCCCACCTGGCTGGGTTTTAGGGAGGGGTGTAGGTTGACACCCCACACCCCAACATATACACAGATTGCTTTATGAGATATGAAATAGAGGGGATGTACGCCCCCTCTTCTGGGTAGAGTCCCAAGAGTCAGAAAGACAGTAAAATAGAAATGGTTATATAGTATGTCTAGTAGATAAGCCCTGAACAACCTCTCAGAGGTCTCCGAGCCCAGTGGGTCCAGAAAAACCAGAATATTTTCAGTGCACCCGGAGGGTCACTGAAGTTGCCTAGATTCATTAGAATGCTTTTGTATGGAAGTAATAACATATCCAATTCAAACTGACTTAGACAATAAGCAGATTTATTGGTTCGGTAATAAAGCTTAGAGGTCGGAGTGATTTGATTAGGTACCGGCTCCACTGCGATCCTCATATGGATGTTGGCTTTGTCCTCAGGCTGGCTTCCCTCCTAAGAGCAAAATGTGTGTATCAGTTTTAGGCCTCACATCTGCCTGTTCAGAAAGGGAGCTTCTCTTTTTCCCCATTATGAAAAAATAGCCCTGAACTTCCGTGTGGACCAACCTCAGCCATGTGCTTACCCCTGAAGAAGGACTGTGACTCAGGAACTGCCGTCGAGGCAGGAGGGATGAGGTTATGTCTGAGTCGATCGGCAGAACTTGCTGCGAGCGGTGGTGGTTTATTTCAGTCCCGCTGAGGTCACCTGTGTGCTACGTAACGGAGGGGTCACACGGATCCTGGAGAAGAAACCAGAAAGGTCAACCATGTAGATGGAGAAAGCCATCCTCCTAACAGGTTTTGTGGATGGCAGTGAAGACCTGCTCAGGAGTAGCCTATGGACCAAAAAGGGATGCTGGACATCTCGGCAGGTGTGAGGATCTGTTGGTCATGATCAAGCGCTAGATTCTATACCCATCCCGTCCCTGACACCTTGGTATTATTTCCCATGTGGGACTTGGATACAGCTGCGGAGAAAGAGGGGTGCCCAGCATTTACTAAACGTAAGTTTCTGCTGCTTCAGCATAGTGAGAACTTGGGAGAAGAAGTTAAAATAGAAAATAAGGTTGCATTTCTTAGCCATCAGAGTTTACCGTCAAAGACTGCATACCTGCTATGTTAATTAGAACTCTGACCTTCAGAGATAAATTGCAGCAAATCCAGGTTCACAAGCGAGGAGGGAAAAGTTCTTCCTCACATTTATTTGTCTACTGGAATTTTTGTCTTTCAAAGCTTAGCTTAAATTGCTCTTTTTCTGTGAAGGCTTCCCCAACCAGCCAACCACAAGTCCTCTTCTCCTGTCCTTTGTTTCGACACTTCATGTTTCAGGGGGTCTTTGGAAGGCCCCAGGCCCTGCTTGATGTGTGCCTCTGGTCTTACAAGGCATCTGAGAACTTTCTGGCCTTGTAGCTCAATTGAGAGTTCCTCTCAGGTGGATGGACTTTCATGGCATCCTACCCCAAATTTAATGATTTCCTCTACCTTTGACTCTTTTTACTTTCTAGGTTCCTGAACTGAGCTCTGTATGATATACTTGATTTAGGTCCCATCATGGGGATGAGAGCCTCTCCACGTGTAAACACATGACCATCGGGAGGAAAAAAAAAATCAGTGACTGAATTTTGAGCATGCCTTCAGATGTGCATAGAAGATTTTATGTTGCTGTACGGGCTTTGTGGGTCCAGAGACAATCATAAGCAGATTTACCAAACTGCAAACTGTGAATTGCTGTTTTCTGTTGACTAGGTTAAATTGGATTTCTTTTGGGCAACAAAATCAAGGGTTTAAAACTTGGAAAACAAACAAACAAAATGAAACACGCTTTTATGACCTGATGTTTTCTCATTCAATTATAAAGCCCATGTGTTGAGAAAAGATAGGGAAGAAGCAACATATGTCTCAGAGTCAGAAAGACTCTTAGGAGAAGCAGTGATGTTTTTATTCCTCTAGATTGAGCAATAAGTTTAGACCATGCAGGAAAAAATTACCTAAAGCAGGGTGGGTTTAGTCTTGTAGGAAGAAAGTCCCTATTTCTTCTGACAGATGATGTGTGTGTGCCTATGTGTGAGTTTAGGTGAAAGTGGGTGGAGGGTACGTGGAAAAATCTAAGAAAGGAGATGATATTTATCAGCTAGTATGTTCCAGGACCAGATGCCATTATCGCTTTATGTTATCTCATGTAATCTGTATACCCTATTGGGCAAGTATTTCTTTTCATTTCCATTTTATATGTGAGGAAACGGAACCTCAGAAAGGTGTGTCTGAAGCATACATTTCCTTGTGGACTTTGGCATGGGGAAAGTCTTGGATTATAAGACAAGACGCAAAACAAGGTTACATGTCTCCAAAATGATTCTCGTTTCATCCCTTCATGCTACCTTTCTAAATATCCATTTTACATTATCAGGAGTCCAAATATAAGGAAACAAGATCAAGGAGTTTGAACAAAAGGGCGCCACAGAGTTTGTTAGTTTCTTAAACCTCAATAGGCCAGAGATGGCTGGTCAGGGAATGTACCACAGCTGTTCTCAGATTCATACTTTTCTTTTCTTTTTTAAATATTTATTTATTTTGAGAAAGACAGAATGTGCACATGAGCAATCGAGCAACGGAGGGGCAGAGAGAGAAGGAGAGAGAGAGAGAATCCCAAGCAGGCTCCACACTGTCAGCACAGAACCCTAGGCAGGGCTTGATCCCATAAACCGTGAGATCATGACCTGAGCAGAGATCGAGAGATGGAGGCTTAACCGACTGAGTCACCCAGACGCCCCACTATATACTTTCTTAATCATTTTTTAAAGATTTTATTATAAAAACATTTAAGAATGTCAACTTTATTGAAAGAATGCTTACAGATACGATGTCTCGTGGTCAGATTTACTTCCCTATGACTCAAGTCTGTGGTGAAGACTGACTTCAGATTCTAGCCAACTACAAAAGTGGCCACACTATGTAAATAAGAGGAAAAGAAAATAAAATGTTTGTTTAATATGATCCCAGTTTTGTATTTTTTAAGAAACTACTCTCTCTGTCTATTAAGATCTGGTGAAGACTGGCTCCTACTCCCATTTCCCAGGGAACTGAAGAGTCCAGTGTTGTTCTGAAAGTTTCTTCAGATTCCTGACACTCAGGGCCCTCCTTTGGTTCCAAGCTCCTGTTTCCTCCGGCGGTGATTATCTTATATCCATGTCACTCTTCTGCTCATACTGATTCTGATGTGAAATTCAGCCACTCCCTGTAATTTTTGCAAAAAAGGGGCCGCACAAAGTGTTATGTGTTTAGCAGACTCAGTTAAAGGTATGGTGGTGGAGGCATTTACATTAGGGTACTGCAAATAGTTTTAAATTGTGTCTGTACTTCATCAATGCTAAAATATGCAACTTTTCACATTGTACTATCTCTGAAATAAGAAGGTGCCTTACAGGGCTCCCGGGTGGTGGCTCAGTCAGTTAAGAGTACTTCAGCTCAGGGCATGATCTTGAGGTTTGTGAGTTCAAGGCCTGCATCAGGCTTTGTGCTGACAGCTTGGAGACTGGAGCCTGGAGCCTGCACTGGACTCTGTGTCTCCCTCTCTCTCTCTGCCCCTCCCCCACTAATATTTTGTCTCTCTCAAAAATAAACAAACATTAAAAAACATTTTTTTAAAGAGAATGTGCCTTACAATTGAAGGTATGTCATAGTTTTATTGGCAGTGTCTTTTCTTTCATAGTGGTACATAAAATAATGGTGCATTTTATAATTGGTGGCATCTGAGATTCAATGAAATGGGGAATTCTACTTCTCTGATTTTCTTTCTTTTTCTTTTAATGTTTTCTCACTTATTTTTGAGAGAGAGAGAGAACAAGTGGGAGGGGGCGGAGAGAGAGGGAGACACAGAATCCGAAGCAGACTCCAGGCTCTGAGCTGTCAGCACAGAGCCCGATGTAGGGCTCGAACTTGTGAACTGACCGATCATGACCTAAGCCAAAGTCATAGCTTAACTGACAGAGCCACTCAGGTGCCCCTACTTCTCTGTTTTTCAAAAGTCCTCTGGTGATTTCTACTATTTGAGCTCTCCCCTCTCCCCTGGCACTTTGATCCAGTCTGATGTCTCTAGCACACTTCTTCAGCCCACTTCTGATTTTGGCAATGACTGCAGCAGACGGACGGTTCCATGCCAGCTCGTATTAACAATACAGCCTTGACTGTGTTGTGGATCTTCCCATTTTCTGCTGCAGATAAATCTGCCCGGCCCAGTACAGCCCAGAAGTGTGGGGGGTAACATCCCCAGGGGCAGCCTTCAACTAGCGGGTATGAGAAGCCGGTGGGGAGATGCTCCTGCCTCCGGTCCCGCAGGGGAATTTACGGGAGGCACATCCTTGCTAGCCCTTCTCTGAGGAGGTTCTGGGAAAATCAGGCCCATAGAGACAACATACCTTACGCTAACTTTTTCACCTTACCTTTCCCATTCCTGCTCCCTGGGATCACCTTTCAAATAAATTACCTGCACGGAAGTCCTTGTTTCTGGCTCTGTATTTGCCTCGTTTTGTTTTGGTGGGGGAAGTGGGACTCAAGCTAGGGCCCTCTGTTCTCTCCCTTCCAGAGCACCCTCTTTCCTTTTTTTTTTTTTAAAGACACATTTATTCAGCGCCATGATCAGACTATTACATTTAGCAATCAACAGCATGGGTGCAAAAAAAAAAATCTACATTAAAACCCTTCGTTGGAATGCTTCACACTTTCCACAGAACAGAAACTAAAATAACCTGTTATACAATTAGTCACAAATACAGTCCTCGAGTTTTTTGCCCATACACATGAGTATTGTCTAAAACATGTCTTCTTGGTAGCAGTGAGGCCCTGCCACCACCGTGCTTGGCTGAGTTCACCAATCTGCTGTAACCTGTAGCTTCCCCGTCACTTCTCTGCCTCTCCTCTCCTGCTAAGCTGTTTCCTGGCAGTAATTAAAATCTTCTACCCCTGTCATAGCTGCTGGAACCACGAGAGCCACGTTGGTTTCGTGGTTTGGCAAAGTCCTGGCCTCCACCACCACAGGGGCCAGAGCTTCTGCCTCCAAAATTTCCTCCTTTCATGGGTCCAAAATTTGAAGATTGATTGTTGTCGTTGCCAAAATCATTATAGCTTCCACCACCTCCAAAGTTGCTTCCGTCATCACCAAATCCGTTATGGCCATCCGCACTGCCACCATATCCACCTCGACTGCCACCAAAGCCACCACGCCCGCTGAAGCTTCCTCCACGACCAAAGTTGTCATTCCCACAAAACCACCTCCACGACCACCACCGAAGTTTCCAGAACCACCTCGACCTCTTCGGCTGGAAGAAGCACCGGCCATCTCTTGTTCAGACAGAGCCTTCCTTACTTCACAGTTGTGGCCGTTCACAGTATGGTATTTCTGAATGACAATCTTGTCTACAGAGTCATGGTCGTCAAATGTTACAAAGCCTCTCTTTTTGCCACTGCCTCGGTCAGGCATGATTTCAGTCACTTCAACTTTCCCATCCTGTTCAAAATAATCTCTTAGGTGATGTTCTTCAGTGCCTTCTTTAATGCCACCGACAAAAATCTTTTCCACAGTTAAGTGGGCACCAGGTCTTTGACAATCTTCTCTCGAGACAGCCCTCTTTGGTTCTACAACTCTTCCCTCCACCTTGTGTGGCCTTGCATTCATGGCTGCGTCCACCTGCTCCACAGTGGCGTGGGTGACAAACCCAAAGCCTCTGGAGCGCGTGGTGTTCGGATCTCATCACCACACAGTCCGTAGCGTTCCCCGTTGCTCAAAATGGCTCCTCAGACTCTCATCGGTTGTTTCAAAGCTCAAACCTCTGATGAAAACCTTCCGCAGCTGTTCAGGCTCTTTGGGAGACTCTGACTTAGACATGACGGCGGTGGGAGGGGAGACTTCAACGATGCTCACTTGGCGGTGTCCACCCAGAGCTCCCTCTTTCCTAATGTAGAGTCATTCAGCTCTTTCCATTACTTATATCCAGACCAGCACACACTCGACTTTTGTATGTCCAAGATTTCACCTGCATCTTTGAAAGGATTATTGTAAAAGTTTACCAGATTCTATCCAGGGCAAGGGGTAGGGAGGGTTTTTGTTTTTGTTTCCAGCATGCATTTCTATAGAAATAAAAACTATAAAGATGTTTGCTAAAATGTCAATGGTTATCTGAAGATGGAAGGAGGGGGAGTTTAAATTTTTTTTCTTTTTGTTCCTTAGTGTTTTCTAAAATTTCTGTAATGAATATGTCTTAACTTTATATTAAATTAAAATAAAAATGTGATCAAACTGACTTTTTTCCTTTTAAAAATAACTTTGTTGAGGTTATAATTTACATGCCATAAATTCACCCGTTTTAAGTATATGATTCAATGATTTGTAGTTTCCGATTTAGATTTACCAAATTGAGTAGGGGCCAAGGGCAGGCTACCACAAAATGTACCACTTTGGCATGCAGATTATTTTGACTGAAAACAAGCAAGGCCCAAAAGACTCAGGAAGAAACTCTGACCTTCCTCCAATTGTCTTAAAAGAATTTAGATATAGGAAAAGAGCTATCACCAGGAAGAGAGCTATCACCATGGATAACTACAATATAATATGGACTAGGGGTTATAAACAGGGGAAAATGTAGCAATCTGTTTGTTAAAATCTCTCTCTATGTCCCATTGTTTCTGAATGGCCCAGCAAACATTTGTATACCATTTACTTTGACCATCTTCCTGTGAATTATTTTCCCTGCTTTTGAAGTCCCAGACCCATGGCCCCTTCTCCTTAGTTCAGGATGACATAATACCTCATTTTGCCTGACTATCTTTGGAATCTCATATCTCTGTGGATTCCCTGTACATATGAAATGAATTTTATTTTCTTCCGTTAATCTGTCTCATGTCAGGTTTTTTTTTTTTTTTTTTTTAGACCAAATGGGGGAGGGGCAGATGGAGAGGGAGAGAAAATCTTAAGCAGGCTCCATATCCAGTGAGGAGCACAATGAGGGGCTCAGTCTCATGACCGTGAGATCATGACCTGAGCCAAAATCAAGAGTGGGACACTTAATTGACTGAGCCACCTAGGCACCCATGTCTCATGTCCGTTTAATTCTTAGACCAGCTAGAAGAAATCTGAAGGATAGAATAAAATCTTTTCCTTCCCAACATGTGCAACCATCAGCATATGCAGTTTTAGAACATTTCCTTCTCTCTAATAAGATCCTTCATATCTGTTTACAGTTAATCCCCATGAACTCTAAGGCAAATATGAATTTACTTTTTGGTCGCTATGGATTTGCTGTTTCTGGATATTTAATATAAATAGAAACATAAAATAGCTTGGCTTTTTAAATTTCGCATAATATGTTTAAAGTTTATTCATGTTGCAGCATGTATCTGTATTTTGCTTTTTGCTTATTAATGTTGGTATTCCATTATGGACATACCATGTTTTGTTGATTCCTCCACCAGTTGATGGACGTCTGAGCTTTTTGACTTTTTTCTTGTTTTTGACTGTTCTAAATAATGGTGCCACGAATGTTACTGTACAAATTTTGTGTGAACATTTTTTATTTCTCTAGAGTAGATATATAGGAATGGAATTTCTGGGTCAATGAAAAATCTATGTTTAACTTTAAAAGAAATTGCGAAACTATTTTTCAAAGTGGCTGTACTCCTTCATGTTCCCCCCAGCAATGTATGAGATTTCCTATTTCTTCACATCCTTGCTGACACTTATTACTATCTGTCTTCTGATCATAACCGGAAATGGACAGGAAATGGTTTCTCATTGTGGTTTTAATGTGTATTTCCCTAATGACTAATGATATTAAGCATCTTTTCATGTGCTTGTGAACTTTTGTACATCCTTGGAGAAATATCTATTCAAGTCTTTTGCCCATTTAAAATTGGATTGTCTTCTCATTAAGTTGTAAGAGTTCTTTGTATATTCTGTACATAAATTTTGATTTGCAAATTTTCCCACTCTGTGGCTTGTCTTTTCATTTTCTTGTGATGTCTTTTGAATGCAAAGTTTTTTTTAATTTTTAATTTTGAAATAATATAAGGTTCACAGGAAGTTGCAAAGATAGTGCAGATCAGTCCCATTATCCTTCACCCAATTTCACCCCTAAATTTTGAATTTTAAGTCCAATTTACTAATTATTTTTTAATGGATCATGCTTCTTATGTATATATATATATATATGTTTTAAAAATGTTTTTATTTATTTTTGAGAGAGAGAGAGACAGCGTGAGCAGGGGAGGGTCAGAAAGAGAAGGAGTCACAGGATTTGAAGATGGCTCCAGGCTCTGAGCTAGCTGTCAGCACAGAGCCCGATGCGGGGCTCGAATCCAGGAACCAAGAGATCATGACCTGAGCTGAAGTCAGACGCTTAACCGACTGAGCCACCCAGGCACTCCTGGATCATTCTTCTTGAATTGTGTTTAAAAGTTTTTTGCAAAACCCAAGGTCTTGACATTTTATCGTAGTTTATTTTAAAAGTTTTATAGCTTTAGTTTTTGTTTTTTAAGTTTTTGTACCCAATGTGGGGCTTGAGCTCAGGACTCTTGAGATCAAGAGTCACATGCTCTACCAACTGAGTCACCCAGTTGCTCCAATTATGTTAAGTTTTAAGATTAGGAAATGAAAAATAACTTTGTTCTTTTTAAAACATTTTTTGGCTATTCTGTGTCGTTTGGATTTCCATATACATTTTAGATACAGCTTGTTAATTTCTGTGAAAAAAAAATCCTGCTGGAATTTTGATGGGCATTGAGTTAATCTATAGCTCAATTTCAGGAGAACTGCCATTTTAACAATATTGAGGGCTCCAATCATTGAACATGGAATGTCTCTCCATTCATTTAGATCATATTTAATTTCTCTCAGTATTATTTTGAAATTTTCAGTGTACAAGTCTTGCACTTCTTTTGCTAATTTATTTATAAGTATTTTATTCTTCTTAATACTGTGAATAGAATTGTTTTGTTTTTTCCTGATTTTTCATTCTCATGTTTAGAAATAAATTTATTTTCATATAGGAATACTGTCTACCACCTGACTCAATTTGCTTATTGATTTTAATAGGGATTTGTGTGGATATATACATATTCCTTAGAATCTTCTGTGTACAGAATCATGTTGTGTGCAAATAAGGACAGTTTTACTTCCTCTTATTTCCTTTTCTTGTGGTTATATGGGCTAGAACCTTCAGTATGATGTTGAAGTTGGAAGAGCTGACACAATCTTGCATTATTTTTTCACCATTAAGAATGATGTTAGCACTAATTCAAAAAGAGATATGTTTATTGCAGTATTATTTACAATAGCCAAAATAAGGAAGCCACCCAAAGGTCCACTGATAGATGAATGGAAAACAAAGATGTGGGATTTATAGACAATGGAATATTATTCAGCCATAAAAAGAATGAAATCTTGCCAATCACAACAGCATGGATAGATATAGAGGATATAATGCTAAGTGAAATGTTAGTCAAAGAAAAATACCATATGATTTCACTCCTATGTGGATTTTAGAAACAAAACAAATGAACAAAGAAAAAAAAAAAGAAAAAAAAAAACCCTGGACTCTCAAATACAGAGAACAGAACTGGATTACCAGAGGGGAGGTGAAATAGGAGGTGGGAATTAAGAGTACACTCGCTGTGAAGGGCACTGAACACTATATGGAATTGTTGAATCACTAGGTTGTACACCTGAAATGAAGATAGCACCATGTGTTAATTATATCGGAATTAAAAAAATAAATTAATAAAAAGTATGATGTTAGCTGTAGGTTTTTCACTGATGTCCTTTATCACATTGACGAAGTTCTCTTTCAAATTTATTGAAAAATTTTACTATCTTCTATTGAGATAATTGTGTGGCTTTTATCCTTTATTCTATTAACATGGTGTATTAAATTAATTCATTTTATAATATTAAACCATCTTTACATTCCTGGGTTGAATGCCACTTGATCAGAGTGTATAATCCTTTGTATATGCTGCTGGATTCAGGGTCCATCTGACTGAAAGATACCTGACTTTGGAAGAAATGCAGAAATTAGTCAAGTGAAGGTGTCTCTACAAAATCTTGATGGTTTTAATGATATTCTTAAAAAATTAGGAAGTTTAAGTTATCAGTATCTTTCATCATTAGGACCAGTAACCCAAATGATTTAAAGCATGTCTACTGAGTATAATCTATGTTCCAATTAACAATGCAGAATGTGTTTTGAAACTATGAATTCTCTTAATGTTATGCAAATATTTTATTCATCTGGATAAGAAAGAGTCGACTCAATTTTGTGAAACCTTATTGTTCATTTCTTAGTGGTTGGTATCTTTTAAGACCATTATCCATTTTACTTCATTATTACAATTATAGACACAAAGTCTTACAACCTTTCTGAAAGACAAAAACTTCGAAAGTTCAAATTATGCATGTTTAGGCTAGCTCTTGTTCTGAACAGTGAACATTATGGACTTATCCCCATTTTCATCCTTTTTTTTCAAAATGAGTTTGAAAAGATCATTCTCTTTTTCACAAGCCAGAAAGTACCCTTTGTACAAAGAAGACTCAAATTGTATCTTATCATCATGTCCTGGAACACTTCTCTGAAAGAATATGATGTCATTTCCTTCATTATTGATACTCTCAGGAGGCTCCATTTTCTATAGAGGAAAAAAAAACCAATTTTTTAAGAACATGAACAATTTGAATCTGTGTGGTTTATTTTGAAGTACATTACTGCACAGAACTGAAGAAGTGTTTATTCTTACCAAATAAAAAAACAAATAAACAAACCTCTGAATATAAGACTATTGATTTCCTCTCCCTCTTAATTTTCTCAAGAATAGCTAGATTACTTGAAACCATAATCCTGCTGGTAACCCAACTAACAGTACTGCCTGCACTTTTCCTATTATTGCATCATACCTACTTTTCAGAATGGGCTAGACAATGTGAGGACCACTCAGCATTCTTTCCATATTAGTCCTGGAGCTAGCAGATATTTTGAACTTAATTTTGACCCCCTGGTAGCAAAGATGAGCATGATCCTATCTAAGGATTGATGGAGAGACCTCCAGACCCAAAATTGTATTCTAGCATCCTCTCAAGAGGCCTGAAAGAATCTGGAGGTACCCCCAAACTTCTCAATCAGTTATGGAATTTATGGTCATAACTCTTGACCTTTTTCCTTTATCAACATGTGAAAGTCTTGAATTAATGACAGTATAAATGAGTTCACCCACTGGCACATATTTCTGAGGCTGTCTATAGTATACCAGAATGTAGGCAGAGACCCCAACCCGAGGGAGCCAATTTGGGACTAATCTAATGTCTAATGTATAAGTGATCAATAATCCTTAGCTAAAACTTCAAAAACTCTAGAAATATTAAAGACAGATAAACCTTTTAGTTCAAACCTACTATAGAAAGTTACAGTTGCAGGTAGAAATGTGGATAGGTAGAATAGGTGAACTCTAACTAGTTCAAGGTCACATTGGTCCAGAGGCAAGGAAATCTTGGGGCAGTAGCTTTCTTCAGTTTTAGTGTTGACTATTCATAGCCCTTATTTGGGAAGGTACACAGCAAATGGATGGGAAACAATCCCAGTGACCTTGGGGAATGCTCAACTTGGAAAGCCCTACCTGGTGAAGCTTGAGTGCTCCAAAGGGACCTAAGGTATTCTTCACATCATTACATCAGGAGGGGTTGAATCTGAACCCAGGGAGAGGCAAGCTTTACCTAACAGCTCTTATTTTGGTCGTCTCCCAATTGCTTTAGTAAGTCTGAGAGAACCCTGACCATGCTTGGATGTATGTAAAAGAACAGACACTGACAGTAAATTCTTTTTTTTTTTTTTTTTTGAGAGACAGAGAGAGACAACGTGAGCAGGGGAGGGTCAGAGAGAGAGAGGGAGGCACAGAATCTGAAGCAGGCTTCAGGCTACGAGCTAGCTGTCAGCACAGAGCCTGATGTGGGGCTCAAACCCACGAACCATGAGATCATGACCTGAGCTGAAGCCAGATGCTCAACTGACTGAGCCACCCAGGTGCCCCTGACAGTAAGTTCTTGAAACAAATCCCTCCTGGTGGCATGAAGGTTCTCACCCAAAGGAAAACAGTGATCACCAGAAGCACTAGGACTTTATAGCTAGTGACCAACCCAGGACGGTGAGCACATAATAGCAGCCAGTTGTGCCTTATTATCTAGAGCATAGTCTGTATTTATAATCAACTCCTAAGATCCTTATCAATGAGTAGAAGGGATTAAAGAGCATCAACTAAAACTGGTCATTACTAACCCCTTCCTTTCCCTCTTCCTGCCCCTTGACTGAGTCCTTCCAGAAGCACATTTGCTGTGAAGCTTCAATGTCAGAGCCCCTCACTTATTCAGGTTTCTTTTAAGGCGCCTTCTTATTCTAAATGAACCATCAACTTTATGTCTTTGGTGATTTTATATTCTCCTTTTTTAAAAGGGCTGCCCAAATTGTATAAGCTTCAGTCTCCCCTACACCTGGATTTGCTTTGTTCCATTATTATCAGATATACAGCCATTAACTATAGCTACAGATTGACCCTGGGAACTTTCCTCCCGCTGAGAGCAGCCAGGGGATGCTCACAAATTGACAGTATTTCAAAGGTGAATCCCGTGTTGCGAAAGACTTGCTAAATGGGGATTTGCCAATAAAGAACCGCTATCAAGATCACCCAGGCCTACTGAAAGTTAGAGTGTGGCCTTACTGGACATGCTAAGGGACAACTTGGGAAGGGGGAAAAGCCACATTAAAATATAATCCTGGGGCACCTGGGTGGCTCAAACAGTTAAGGGTCCAACTCTTGGTTTCGGCTCAGGTCATGATCTCATGGTTTGTGAGTTCAAGCCCTGTGCTGGGCTCTGTACTGACATCGCAGAGCCTGCTTGGGATTCTCTCTCTCTCTCTCTCTCTCTCTCTCTCTCTGCCCCCCCCAATAAATAAATAAACTTAAAAAAAAAGATTGGACTCAGGATATTTGGGTTTTTAAATTTTGCACGCCAATATGACTAAAACAAATTAAGGCTCAGTCTTACCTTAAAGGAAATAGTTTTGTTCTCGCAGGAGAGAGTAGAGATGGTCTGACATTTCACACAGATGGTCACTGCCAGACCTCTAGTGAGGCTGTCTTTATACATGTATATCCTAAATTCAGTCCGGGATGCATTATCTGAAATAAACAGTAATAAGTAAGGACACTAGTTAGAAGACTTTTTGCAAATCACTATTTATGGAAATTAGCCCAAGGATAATCCTTAACAGATCCATCACCATTTCTGTCCTCTGAGATTCAGCCAGAGAGCAGGAAACTTTCCATGAAACTCACCTTCTTTAAAACACATTCATAATATGTATTATAACACAAATATAGCAAATTTTTTAGTGTCTTAGAGGTACTATGAATTCTAAAAGATTTTTTTAACCTTTAAATGTTAAATAGAATATTCTATTAATTATATCTATAGATATTCTATCTATTAATATCTATCTGTTAAGGTAAACGTTTCTTTTTTTTTTTTCCCCGAAGTGCACGTTCACTGTTTCAACTCTGCCTAAATTCAAACCTTGGAAGGAACAGTAAACGGATTCCTTTTGTAAGGCATCCTAAATTTCTGGTGAAAGACGTTCTTACTCAAAATGCTTGTGTATTTATTTTTTGATTTTGAGTTTAGAAAATGCCATCAGCAATTCCAGCTATGTACTAAGGGTCCATATGGAGGTCCTACACAGTGAATGCAGTTATAGTGAAGGGGTTGGTAACCTGCACATAGGCTCAGAGTCTTTGTTGCATCAATTTTTCACCCCAACTAAAAACATCTGTATGCCTCATCAGGTTTCTTGTGTGTGAAATTATTACTACTCCTATGATTTTTCATCTGAGGATTAGATCTATCCTAGAGAAACATAGGTAGTTAAGTGGAATGGGAAGAAGTAAGCTTGTCATTTTTACGTTACAAATATATATTTTAAAAACATACCCGTACAGTCAGAGTCAGGCATCTCCTCAAACACAGGCTGATTTCCCTGTTTAATGAAGAGAACTTGGTCGTTCAGGTTTCGTATGGTTGAGATTTTATGTTCAAGCTTGCCAAAGTAGTCTGATTCCAGGTTTTCTACAGTGCAGATTAAATCTCATTTAAGAATACAGTTTTTTTCCTTCCCAAATTACAAATAAGCATACTACATATTTCAGTTTTCAATAACTACTAATCATAATCTTTTGCTGTAAAAGATGCTGGGACAAAGTTGCAGTGTTTTTTAACCCACTTCCAAGCACACACCCTGATTCTTATCATCACCTTGTTATCGCTACTCTACTATTACCGTCTTTTTTTTTTTTTAAGTTTATTTATTTCTGAGAGAGAGAGAGATAGAGTGTGAATGGGGAGGGGCAGAGAGAGGTGGAGACACAGACTCTGAAGCGGGCTCCAGGCTCTGAGCTGTCAGCATAAGAACCTGACATGGGGCTCGAACTCATGAACCCGTGAGATCATGACCTGAGCCAAAGTCCGACCCTTAACTGACTGAGCCACCCAGGCACCTCTTTTTCTATAGTCTTAAATTCAAATACCCTATTTTCAAACCACAATCTCTCATCCTTTTAGCTTTCTTAAGTTTTTCCTCCTGCCTCTTAACATTTTCTCGCTGTCTAAACTCTTCCTGTCTTCCCTTTCTTCTCTGTGAAGGCTGCACCTTACGGCTCATCATTTTCTCTACCCTTTTGCCAGGATCTTAAATCCTGAATTTGTGTGTCCTTCTACTACAAAACCCCAAGCCTGGCTGCTGAGGGTTGCTGCCAAGCAAGTATACAAATGTACAAATTGGTACATTCCCAGTTCACCGATTGTCAATACTTCCTTTCTGCTACAGCTCAGCACTCCTCCCTGGCCGGGAGCTGTGATTCTAAACTTTCTCCTGTCTGCGATGGATCTCTACACTGGGACCTCTGCTTTCGCTTTCCGCAAATGATTTCCTGCCTCTCCACTTACAAACCTAACTGTGGGACGACTGGCTAATTTCCTCTTTCCTTCTTGTCCCAGGGGGAAAATGTGGAAAGGGTGCCCCGTCAGGAGTCTAGGGCTAACTCCATCTGTGTTTTGCATATGTCTTCTACTGAAACCTTGATTTACCAGTCATCGGGTAAATTTTAGCTTCTCTCTGTCTCTTTCCCTTTTTTTTTTTTTAATTAAGATTTTATTTTGGGGGTGCCTGGGTGGCTCTGTCAGTTAAGCTTCTGACTTCAGCTCAGGTCATGATCTCATGGTTGGTTCATGAGTTTGAGCCCCGTGTTGGGCTATGTGCTGACAGCTCAGGGTCTGGAGCCTGTCTTGGATTTTGTGTCTCCCTCTCTCTGCCCCTCCCTACTCATGCTCTGCCTCTCTCTGTCTCTCAAAAATGAATACATCTTAAAAAAACATATATATCCAGCCCAGATTTTCATCCTGAGCTCAGAACTCTATCCAAGAGTCCACTGGACATTTCCATTAGGATGTCCCACAAATAAGACCCAAATCTAAATTCATGTCTCCCTCTTTGCTCCACATACCCTGCTTTCCCTTTTCTGCTTCCTATTTAACTAAATGGTACAAACTGGGTAAGTGAAAAAATGTAGGCATCATCTTTTCTCTCCATCTCCTTCAAAATCCAGCTCCAGCCTTGCCCTGTTGATTCTTGTAAGTATCTCTAAAGTCCATGCACAACTCTTCAGTGGCACCCACTGTGCCTACCTTAATTCATGTCACCGTCATTTCTTACAGGGACTGCAACAATAGCCTCTTGACTGATATCATCTCTCTCTTTTATTTTCTTTGGTCCTCACATCAATTCTTTATACTGAAGCCAGGAATTAAAATTCAATTTTAACTAAAGGTAAACTCCAGAGAGATGATCACGTTATCTCTGAATTTTAATGGGGCACATGGCCACCCAGAGCGAAATTCATATTTTCCAGGTTTCTTTGCAGTTGGTGTGACCAGATGACTAAATCTAATGAATGGAAAATGAGTGCAGTTGTGTGTCCAGCTTCCAAGTAGAGACTTTAAACCGAATGGAACTGTCTTCCTCTGATTTCGAACCCTTTCTTGCTAGCTGGCACATGGACCCAGGACGTATGGTAATGATTTTCAAGAATGTGAATGAGTTCAACAAATTAGGGATATTGGAATAACAAGAGAGAAAAAACTTGAGATCCCACCATCATCACGCGGTATCCGGCCGTACTGATCCTAAACTTCCTGCTCGGACTTGTATTTCACGGAAGCATTTTCTATCTTATTCGATTACTGTATTTTTGGGTCTCTCTGTTGCAGCAAACGGATCTGTATTTCAGGTCATACATATTATGCTTACTGAATCCCCATTATCCCAAAGATAAGATCCAAATTCCCTAACTTGGAATAAAGGGACCTTCTTTATCTGCACCCTATTTATCGTTCCTCTCTCCTCATTCTCCTACTCCCATTCTGAATTACCTTTAATTGTTCAGACGTGCCATGTTTTCTTTCACATCTTGGCCTTTGCATGTGGTCTTCTCCCTGCCCACAATTCCTACTTTTCACTAACCCCTATTCACTCTTTAAATCTGTCCCTCCTTTAAAGCGACCTCCCAGAATCTACTGGACTGAATTAGGTGCCTTTTCCATGCGTTCCTTTAGCATGCTGTGCCTTTGTAACACTTAACACACCATATTCGAATTGTCTCTCCAGTGCCTGCTTCTCCCTGTAGGAACCATGTTTTGCCCACCATTGTATCCTACTGCTTAGCATAGCACCAGATACAGATGCCAATCTTTATTGAATTAAATAAAGGAGAGCAAGGCAACCTTTACAGATGTGAGGAGTTATAGGTCAGTTATGTCTCAGTAAAGCTGGGGGGAAAAAGACATGTGAAAAAATAGTATTTTAAAGTTGATATTTTCTATTTCAAGTAGAGTAAGGATCATCTTAAGAATGGGGAAAGCGTGGAGTGCCTGGGTGGCTGAGTTGGTTAAGCGTCCGACTTCAGATCAGGTCATGATCTTGTTGTTTGTGAGTTCAAGCCCCACGTCGGGCTCTGTGCTGACAGCTCAGAGACTGGAGTCTGCTTCTGATTCTGTGTGTGTCTCTCTCTCTGCCCCTCCTGTGTTCATGGTCTCTCTCTCCTTCTCTCTCTCAATAATCAATAAATATTTAAAATAAGAATAAAAAAAAGAATGGGGAAAGTGCTATTTTTAAGGAAAAATATGAGAAACGAATAGCCCTTAATAATATGGGGTCTGTTAGAGGATCGTAGGCCAGACATGGGTGTGATCCTACCTGAATGCCAGAAGGACAAGAACTGGGTACATCTACATCTTAATAAGACATAATGACTGAGATTCGTAACTCTCCTTGCTCTACCCTTCTGTGTCTCCTCTATTTCCAGAATTCTCTGCCCCCTGGGAGCCTCCTGGGCTTCTTCCCAAAATATTTCTGAGACATTGGGTTGAAGGAAGGTTTTCTTGATTTGGGACAATTCTCTTGTTTGAATCCCTTTTCCTCCAGAGAATCCATGACCTCCTGATAATCTTAGGATCTCTGTAATAAGCAAAGTCTACTTCGTAGATTCTAAGAGCTAGAGAAGCTCCTTAGGTGTAGAGAGAAGCAGATTTTGCTAGAGGTTCTTCTCTGCATCCCTTATGGTCATCTTTATTCCAAGCCTGTCCTTTTGAGCCCACATTCCTTTGAAGGAAGGTTAGCTTCTCAAATAGACTAGTACCAGTTTCTCTCAGCTGAGAATGGGGACGTGGGTGTGCCTGAGAGATGCTACTCAAGTAGCCACTTATTTTGCAAAAAAAGAGAAAAAATTTATACTTTACCATCATCATCAGCTAAAGGGGAAAAAAGAGAAACAAAATACGTTAAACTCGATATTTCAATTCAGAATCTCCTCTTGCCCTACCATTTTATGACTCTTCTGTTACTCCCCAGTATCTAACCACTAACTTACCAGTGACGGCCTTGGTGGGCCTCCATCAGAAATACTATATAATCCTGCCGTAAGTCCCATAAAATGGAGCTCATTAGACTTAGTGTGGTCTCGGCTACGTTAGATATAAAACCCAAACCCAGGCTTTACAAATTTAAATTTTTACTTAAAAGGAAAGTTTGTAAAGTGATAGATGTACTCTTAAGTTTATGGTTTCAATGGACAGCCATCTAGGGACTTTCTGTGAAGCTTTCAAAGGAAGCCAAACAAATGGATCTAAACTGTCCACAGGAGACGAATCATTAGAATCTGTTTTTATTTGTCAAGTATGTTTACATAAACTGGTGTAACCCACTTATGGAACTCTAGATTTAAGGTATTTGCTATATGATTTGCCAGTTTGTTGTGGAGAATTATTTTCCCTGAGTGTACCCAATTTTGTAGGGTTTCATCAGGTGCACCTGCAGCCACCACCACCTTATGGGTTGGCTCCTGCTAGCTAAAGTGCCAGGACATGTGGTGAGACAGGGTGCTAGGACGTTGGACATCCTGTGGTTAATTTCTAGAGGCCCGGTACTTTTTTTTTCCCCAGAAAAGACTGTCATTGGTATTACAACAGAATTTGGGGACAAAAAAGAGGCACTTAATAGCTTATCTCACAACATCTTTCCTAACTGAATACATTTATTTGAACTCTTATCTGACCTACTGCTTTAGACTTACCTATAAAGTAGAGTGTGTTGTCAATAAATTTCATTCCCACAAAGTCGATGCAGTCATCTTCTACTGGTATAGCAGCCATCTTTATTCCTAATGAAAGCAAAGTGTCATTTGTGAAAAGGTAATTTTTTTTTTCATCTACACCTCTGCTGACAGCAGAGAGCCCAGTGTGGGCCTTGAACTCATTAGTGCCTTGTACTACCTCCAAATTCAGAAATCAGTGTGTCACCCAGTATGCTGATGAACACTTAGAACATTTAATAAATGTTTGGTCTTCAGCTTATGAATACACATGTTCAAATGTTGTCTTGTAAACCAAAGGATGTTTGGAATCTAGAAAGCATCTTCTCATAAGACAGTAAAGGATGGATAAGTGGCCCACTACTGAACCGAAATATTGATTGTTCCAGTATCTTGGAGGAAATATATTATCAATATACATATAGGATGCTCGTCATGGAACTATGGTTTGGTTCTATCTCTGTCTTACAACCAATGAGTTTACGTGCATGGGAGACTGAAGCTTTGTGACTTCATTGTCAAAGTGCCAAAGGTGAGGCAATGATAAAAATAGTGTTTCTGTGCTCAGCGTCACTCATCATCAGGGAAACACAAATCAAAACCACACTGAGATACCACCTCACACCGGTCAGAGTGGCTACAATGAACAAATCAAGAGACTATAAATGCTGGCGAGGATGTGGAGAGACGGGCACCCTCCTACACTGTTGGTGGCAATGTAAACTGGTGCAGCCGCTCTGGAGAACAGTGTGGAGGCTCCTCAAAAAACTATCAGTGGAACTCTCCTATAACCCAGCAATAGCACTGCTAGGGATTTACTCAGGGGATACAGACGTGCTGATGCATAGGAGCACATGTACCCCAATGTTCATAGCAGCACTGTCAACAATAGCGAAGTCATGGAAAGAGCCTAAATGTCCATCACCTGATGAATGGATCAAGAAGATGTGGTTTATATACACAATGGAGTACTACATGACAATGAGAAAGAATGAAATCTGGCCATTTGTAGCAAAGTGGATGGACCTCGAGGGTGTCATGCTAAGCGAAATAAGTCAGGCAGAGAAGGACAGATACCATATGTTTGTACTCATAGGTCTAACAGGAGAAATTTAATAGGGAATGATGGGAAGGGGAAAGGGGGGGAAAAGAGTTGGGGAGAGGGAGTGAGGCAAATCATGAGAGACTTTTGAATGCTGAGAACAAACTGAGGGCTGAGGAGGGGGGCGAAGGGGGGAGGCGGGTGATGGTCATGGAGGGGGGCACTTGCGGGGAAGAGCACTGGGTGTTATATGGAAACCAACTTGGTAATAAACTATTTAAAAAAATAGAATAAATAGTGTTTCTGCCTGGCAGTAAGGGCCGTGTCTGAGGACGCTGCAGGGCTCTGGCGTCTGAGCGCCCTTTGTCTCCTTGAGCAGCCTTAGCTTTTGATCTGGAGTTTGGGTTTTTTTACACAAGTAATACATAAATACAGTGTTTCTGTAAAAACAGACAAACAAAAACAAATAAATACAGGATTTAAAAAAGTTAAAACTTCTCTTCTTTGCTTTTCTCCCTGTCCAACCCTATTCCACCCACTCCACATTGTGTGTGTCCTTCCCGACCTTTGTGCAGAGGGTTTCTGTATCTGAGAAATTTGTGAACTGAGATAGGAAAAACTTCACATAGTTATTTTCACCAACTTCTAAATTATTGTTAACGTTTATTTATTTTTTAAAGAGAGGGAGACAGAGTGCGAGCAGGGGAGGGGCAGAGAGAGACAAAGACACAGAATCTGAAGCAGGCTCCAGGCTCTGAGCTGTCAGCACAGAGCCCGACATGGGGCAAAAACTCATGGACCTTGAGATCATGACCCGAGCTCAAGTCGAACACATAACTGACTGAGCCACCCAGGTGCCCCTACATTCCCCAACTTCTAACTAAAATTAGCGGTTCCTTCTCTTACGGTGGTGTAGGAAGCCATAGTATGTATTATCAGCAGAATCTCTAATGTCAGTAGTAGACGTACATATTTTCTAATGTGTTGTAATGCGTAGAGATCTTGAAGTAGGGTTTAAACTCCTTACTACTTTGAAATATATAGAATTTATTGGTCTCACCAGTATATATTTTTTAAGTTTTTAAATGTTTATTTTTGATAGAGGAAGAAAGTGGGGGAGGGGCGGAGAAAGCTGGGGAGGGACAGAGAAAGAGGGAGAGAGGATCCAAAGCAGGCTCTGTGCTGACAGCAGAGAGCCTGATGTGGGGCTTGAGTTCACAAACTACGAGATCATGACCTTAGTCAAAGCCAATGCTCAAAACTGACTGAGCCACCCAGGTGCCCTGGATTTTGTTATTTATGTATTGATAAAGAAGCACATATACACTATATCAAAATTTCTTTAAAAATTTGCTGATAACCCTATCTTATTTTATTAAAATTTTTTAAACATTTATTTATTTTTGTCAGATAGAGAGCATGAGCGGGGTGGGGGGATGGAGAGAGAGGGAGACACAGAATCAGAAGCAGGCTCCAGGCTCCGAGCTGTTTGTTAGCACACAGCCCAATGCACGGCTTGAACTCACAAACTGTAAGATCATGACCTGAGCTGATGTTGGATGCTCAACCAACTGAACGACCCAGGTGCCTCTTGAGAACCCTATTTTAATATAATAGGTTCGCTTTATAAGCCTAAGTATTTGAGATAATTTTTTAAATATTTATTTTTGAGAGTGAGAGAGAGATAGAGAGACAGAGAGAGACAGAGCATAAGTAGGGGCATGAGAACATGAGGCGCAAGAGAGAGGGAGACACTGAATCTGACGAAGGCTCCAGGCTCCCAGCTGTCAAGCACAGAGCCCAACATGGCTCATGAACCATGAAATCATGACCTGAGCTAAAGTCAAAGGCTTAACCGAGTGAGCCATTAAGTATTTAACGTTATGCACGTAAACACATTATTTTGAGAAGTGGTGCACATACTTCCCCAGGTTGTATGTGAGGGTCTGTGCCACAGAAACGATTAAGAGGCCCAGTGCGGAGCTCACCAGTACCTCGGGTTCCTGCGGGTGGTTCTGGTTGGGGCCCTAAGGCAGGGGTTTGGTTCCCAATTGTCGTTGGTACATAGAGGCGTAATTAAGTCAAAGCTCATAGGTAGAGAACTGACTCAGATGTTTTTCTGGCATAGTCCGCTGAGGCCAAACATGTGGTAGAAGCAGCCAGAAATTAAAACCCCGTTAAAAACCTTAATCCAAACTAAGTTAACCATTTGTCAGTTGTGGCTATTTAACAGCTTTATCTGGGCTCAGTTCCTTATACACATACAAATGTGGGTAGTTGTCAAATTTATGCAGATATATAAAAGTATATATGTATATATAATTTCATATGTATGAAATAATGGCTAGGGTGGTCTTCTCTATAAGTTTTAATGTTATGTAATGCATTTAGATTTTTGGAACATAATGTATTTGAAAAGCCCTAAATAGTATATGTAGGTATTGGATGAAACCACTAGTGATTACTCCAGTGAGTATTTAGTCAGTGAGTGAATGGATTTAGAGGACATTGTTACCTTCAGAATAATAATTTTACACAATATTTGAAATCATTGATCTGTTAATTATTTAGCATACACCGTGTTATGAGTCATGGAGCTAGGAAGCTGACAAAACACAATACTTAGCCTCCAATTACTCAGAGTCTAGTGAGAGACAGATATATAAACAATTACAAAATAGTATAACGAATGCTGTCCGGAGCTGGATTTACAAGAGATCCTCTCTGTCTGCCTGGTGGAGTTGAAGAAAACTTCTTAGAGGGGTCATGCTTGTGCTGCCTTGGAAGAGAGGCAGGCGTTCTCAAGGCCGGGGGAAGGGTTTCCACAAAGAGGGAAGGGCCTGAGCAAAAGCCCGGAGCAGGGAATTCTGCGAGAGTCTTGCCTGTCGGAGCCTCATCACTTTTACTGCAGTGACGGCCAGTGCAGTCCCACTGGGTAGGAAGAGAGCGTTTCTGAAGAGCTCACGCAGTTCAAGATTAACTGTTCCTTGGGAATAAATATAAAACTGTGTAAAGAGATATCCTTGGCGTACATCAATCGACAACAACCAGAGCGTGCCCTCGCTTGCTTTCTTTGCTTCAACTTTCTCAGCATGATAGCTAATGCTTTGTGTAGTACTCTCTCCACACCGTCTATCAGGGTGGTACTTTGGCCTTTTTATCATTGTTTTCTGGCATCTCACTATTTATCCAACTTTTGGGGAAAATATTTATTTGGAGGTGTTTTTCAGCCCAATCAGTAATAATACCCCTCAGCACTTTGATGACATTACTATCAGATATAAAAATATTTAAAATTATGATAGTAGTGAATATTTAAAATTTTTAAAAATGTTTATTTTTGAGAGAGACACAGAGACAGAGTGCGAGGAGGGGAGGGGCAGAGAGAGAGGACGACAGAATCCAAAGCAGGCTCCAGGCCCAACATGGGGCTCAAACTCAAGAACTGTGAGTTGTGACCTGAGCCAGAGTTGGATTCTCAACCAACTGAGCCACCCAGGCGGCCAAGCAGTGAATAGTGAATTTAAATATGGCGTAAATAGTGAATTTAAAAATAGCATAACAATATCCTGTATGTCTCAAAATAGCTTAGCTTGCATAATACCAACATGGAAGCAGATAATTCCGCCAAGTATGAAAGACACTTAAATGTGGCAAGAGTGTTAACAGCTCACAACTCACTTGTCCTACCAGCTGTCACTTGTCATTCTAGATAAACTAATTTGGAGGAGTTCACATATTTCCATTTTGCCTATAAAGTGAGACTGTTACGGGGGCACCTGGGTGACTCAGTCAGCTAAGTGTCCGATTCTTGATTTCAGCTCAGGTCGTGATCTCACGGTTTTGTGAGTTCAGGCCTTGCATCGGGCTCTATGCTGGCAGCTTGGAGTCTGCTTGAGAGTCTCTCTCTCCCTCTCTCTCTGCCCCTCCCCTACTTGTGCTGTCTCTGGCTCTCACAAAATAAAACTTAATTTAAAAAAAGTTAGACTCTTGTTTCTCTATTACATTAGTTGATTCTGCCTAGTTGAATTCACATAAAGTGTATCTTGCAATGTAGTTCCGTTTGACATAAGCTTGTAAAGGAGAGTCTGATTAGAAAGACCTTGCTTAAGTAGACGAAAGAGTTTGAACTGTTTTTCTGAAAAAATACTCACTCTCTTTAAGTAGGAGAAAGACATGGTCAAATTTATGTTTTGAAAAGCTCACGCTGGCAGTTGTGTAGAGGGTGGATTTGATGGGACAAGACTGGACAGACCAGAAAACCACCTCTGAAGCAATTTTAACATTTAGGGTAACAGTTGATGAAGCTAAAAACTAAGGTAGCGACTGCGGGGACACAAGCCCTGGGTGGATTCAAGAGACATGAAATAGCAGAATTTTTTAAGCTAATTGGCTGTAGGTCAAATGGAAGGAGGAGGAACTGGGGTGACTTCAAAGTTGCTGGCTGGGGCAATTTGTTGAGTGTTTACCTCATTATAACTAAGGAAAAAGAATGACAGGCCCGAGTGGAAAGTAATTAGTTCAGTTTTGTAAATCTAACAGAGAGGTGTCATAGAAGACAAGGGAGAAAGGAGCTTTAAGGAGGAACTGCTTGAAATCAGAAGCCACAGAGCCCACAGTTTAGGTACAAGCTCAAACTTGTTTATCCAACGTGGCAAGTTGGGAAGGTTTGGTGTTGGTAGGACTGTTTGGAGAATGTGAGGGAACAGAAGCCTGATGACAGAGATCTGGGCAGAATGGGGTGGGGAAAAAGTAAGACAGCGAATACGAACTATTTTTTAAGGGAGTCGGGCCATGAAGTGAAGACAGGGTGGTAGTTGCTGTAACTTGCAAATTTCAGTTTCTGGCGCCCGACCCACAGTTCCAGCCGTAGTGTAGACTAATGAGTGACTTCCCAAACCTTGCCCAAATAACAGTCTGAAACGGAAACCTGGGAGTCCTCCACTCCTTTCCTGCCTCACAAATACTGTAGATTGTAAGTCACAAATGTCTCTAGAATTTGGCATCTCCTCTCTATTTCTGGCTTCCAGACTCTCCCCGGCTTCATACTGCTGCCAGGGACATTTCCCCTGCCAGGCTTAACTTCCCTTTCCTTTGCCTGCCAGACCCTTTGTTCTTCACCTTTTCAGTCCCAGCTCAGACATTTTCTCTGTGAAGACCTCCCTGACTCCTCCATTCCGACCTAATCATTCTCTCCTCGGTGCCCCCCTGCACCTACCCCCACTTATCTCAAATAGATCTGACTATACTGAATGAGATTATTTTGATTACAAATAGGTCTGCCCAGCTTCAATCTGAGTTTCTGTAAAATGAATTGTCCTTTTTTTCTTGAATCTTCCACACCTGGAAAGAAATTTATATACAGCAGGGGCTCAGTGTTAAAGGAATAGATGTCTGCTATGATAAACCTTGTTGCCATGACAACAGTATATAAAGGAACTGGTAGAATTTTATTGTCTTAAAACCTTCACTCCATCTGAAAGCCAATGAGAAAGAGAATGAAAATGAGGAAAATTTTAACACACTAAAAAAAAAAAAAGAGTAACATCTCCAGTATTCTCCCTCTTCTTTTTTTTTCTCTAGTGGTTTCTTTTTTATTTCATGTGCTTATTTTGAATTCTTTTTCTTACCACTCTTCTCGTGAAATCTCAATACATCTACAATAACCCTTCTACTCCCCCTTCAATTTCTCTTTTCCTGTCTCATCTGTATTCCTTTGCTTGCTTAACTCTAGCCTGTGAAAATTATAGTTCCCATTGGATAAAGATATTTTGAATATTTCATCTAAAATTTTCAGATTATTGACTTTTTCTCCTTCTAAAGTTACAAACCACCTCAGAATGACCTCCCAGGAATATGCAAATGGCAATTGGTTCTTTCAAACACAACAAATACAAGCTTTGGAGACTAGCCAGAAGCTAGGGGATGGTGGAAAATCATGATGGGAAGAGGTCACATGCTTTGCAATCTTCTCTAGGGCAAGTCACTTAATTTTGATGGTCTCGGTTTCCTCGTTTGGACAAAGAGGAAGTTGAATGGTTAATATAATAGGTGTTATCCAGCTTCAGCATTCTGTAATTCTAGATTTTAGCTGAGGCTGCAAGGAGAGAACCAGTTATATGTGGCAAATGCCTTCACAACCACTTCCTCATAACTCTAACACAACATGTATTAATTGAATATGTATTAAATAGCCGGCACTGTTAAGCCAGAGGAGTTTAAAAACATACAATTAGAAAATACTACTTGGCAATGAGAAGGAATAAATCATGCCATTTGCAGCAACGTGGATGGAACTGGAAGGCATTATGCTGCATGAAATAAGCCAGAGAAGGACAAATATCATATGTTTTCACTCATGTGGATCTTGAGAAACTTAACAGAAGACTGGAGGAAGGGAAGGGGAAAAAAATAGTTACAAACAAAAAGGGAGGGAAGCAAACTAATAAGACACTCTTAAATACAGAGAACAAACTGAGGGTGGATGGGGGGGGTGTTGGGAGAGGGGAAAATGGGTGATGGGCACTGAGAAGGGCACTTGTTGGGATGAGCACTGGGTGTTGTATGTAAGTGATGAGTTATGGGAATCTACCCCCAAAACCAAGAGCAAACTTGACTCACTGTATGTTAGCCAATTTGACAATAAATTATATTAAAAAAACCCACATACTATTAGAATGTTTGAAAAGCAATTTGAATTTGAAAATTTATCCTTGCTGTGGACTTAAATTCTGTAGCATAGCCACCGGATGAAATGAGGAAGCATATTACCTAATTCCCTAAAATCAGGTTTGTAGTCATCTTGGTAGCAGCAAGATGAAACTCTAACTATTCAGTTCTAGAAATGATTTTGTTCTTGAAACTGTTGTCCTTTTATGAATGTATCAATGTGGATGTGGCAGAGGTGGGATGGAACAAGACCAAGGTAAAAATTTAGGTAAATAATAGGTATATGATAATAGCGGTATATATAACCAATGACTGAATACGGACTCAAAGGAAAAAGCCAAAATGGCACTGATGTAGTTGGGATGACCCTGTGTGAAAAGAAGAATTAAATTTAACTTTAAAGAATGCTGTGATTTAAATAGATGGAAAAGGACATGGAAGAGCATTTATATGACCATTAAAACAATGTTGTGATGGAGGGTGGACTTCGCGAATGGTGTCATTTTTTGGACTGTGGTGGAATAATCCTGTCCTGCAAGGAACTCAGGGTAGGCTGGGGTTAGAGAAGGCTTTGAAGTCACTAGAATGATGTGGTCTTATTTAGTTAGTTAGTTAGTTAGTTAATTTTTCTTAGTGATCTCTACACCCAACATGGAGCTCGAAGTCATGACCCCAAGATCGAGAGTTGCATGCTCTTCCCAGTGAGCCAGCCAGGTGCCCCGGAAAAATGTGAATTTAATCTCACAGGCAATAGGAATGCAGATCACTGAGCCAGCCAGTGCATTATGAAAAAGATAGAGACAGGCTCTGCCACTACCGTCATAATTTACGTACAAATTCACCTAAGAACTCATAATATTCGTGTGGGGATATTATGAACAAGCCAGGTTAAAAAAGATATTTTGGAGGAAGATTTAAAAGAACTTGAAATAGCTGGATATAGACAAAAAGAAAAGAGGAGTTTGAGGGGGTCCTAATTTTTCTTATTTGTACTTCAAAATAGAGAGATTAATTTAGCTCTTTCCTTATGGTGAAATAAATTTCTTCTGGGGAATGTTATACTTTCGTCCAACTGTAGCACAGCAAAGAGTACTGATGCAGTTTCCATCAAGAGGATCAACCTTTGGCAAAAATTGTTTGCTTTTAGAACCATGGATTCAGAGTTGAGACCCCCGTTGAAGAGAAGCTTATTTATTTTATTGTTCTAAAGCAGCGATTCTCAAGGGGCTCTTGAGGTCAAAGCTATTTTCAAAATAATTCCAGGCAGTCATTTGTCTTTTTCATCCCCATTCTCTGATGTGTATACAGTACAGTTTACCGGAGGCTACGTTCTGCGCAAAATCGCATAGATTAAATGCAGAAGCGGATAGAAACGCAACCGTCTTCCATTAAGCTGGACGTTAAAGAAATTCATAAAAATGAAAAACAATGTCACTCTTCACAGATTTTTACAAATGTATGGTTATTTGTAATTTAAAACGTTATTTATGCTGACCTGTGATGTGCTTACTGTTATTTTGAAATAAGTTGAATTTCTAGTCCAGTAAATGACAGCAATACAGCAAGTAACCCAGGGAAACAAACCTTTTTCAGAGTCCTCAATAATTTATAGGAATGTAAAGAGGTCACAAGACCGAAAAGTTTGAGAACGTTTGCTCAACAGTGATACTCTCCAATGTTGGTGAAAAGAGAAACTTTCCATCTAACTGCTGTGTTCCCTATGCTGTTACAGACTGCCCATCACAGTGATGGCAGATGACCTAAATTCCTCTCAGTCGCTTTTCTAGTTTATTTACTTCTAAGACCATGTCTCATTTCTAAATAAAAAGGAATGGTGTTTCTTACCTCTGCTTGATCGTTTCCTACGAGAGGAAGGGACCTGGGAGGGTTGAGGTCCCTTTCTTTTCCTGAGCTGTGCAGCCGGCAGAAGGTGGCAGCAGCCCCTTCAGCAGCTGAAGCTGGCAGCCGGGAATGCAGAAAGCATTGGAACGCAGATCGGGCTGGTCGTCCGTTCTATAGCTGGCAGAGGGAGGAGGAGACCCAGTGATTGGGGAAAAAGGAGGAAGAAGGTGGAGGGAGGAGACTGTTCTGGCACGCCTTGAACCCGCCTTGCTCTTTCCTAGGGCAACAGAACTTGAAATAATGTCAGAGAATATGCGCACTTCTTTTAATGTAAGATCACTATTTTAATGAAATAATTTCTGCTGTCAAAGTTGGAGTTCTGGCCCTTCCAAAGCTTGTGCCTTTCTTTCAGAAGTACTGTACTTTCAAGCCCTTTTAAAAAAGCACCTGCTCGATCAGTTAGAAGCATCTTTTCTCACATTAATCTCTCTCTGTTTGGAGATTTTTCTATTCACACTTTAGCACAAAGCTTTTCCCTTATCTCGTGGTGCTGCATAATCAGCCCTGTTAGAATAACCCCTATAATGTAATAAACACACCTACAATGTAACTTTTAAAAGGCAGAGTAAAATATCACAGCCTTGAAAATAGCAGAAACAAAGTTCCCTGGACAACTTTTTCTTGAACATGTGCTAAATTCTATTACCCTCTTAGCAAGGAAAGTAGCAAAGTGATTTTATGTTTCTGCTTTTTTTTTTTTTTGCCAGTATAGAGCCTATATGCTAACAGAGAAGTTCTAGAGTTAGGAAGCAAAATGCTTCTATAAACAGATAATTTGAGTTTGCTTTGTTTGTTTCTTAACAAATTAGGGTTTTCATTTTAGAATGTCATAAAAACATCATGTCCACAGCAGTGATTAAAAAGGAAGTCTGTGGTGAGACTTGGTCAGAGGTGTTTAGTGCAGAGACTACAAGAAAAAGAAAAATCATGCATTTAGGAAGTATTTGGTAAGATTACACACACGAGTGAAATTGAAATAACAGATTTCCATCCTCCAACTGTAGTGTTCCATTCAGTTCATTAACATGAAAGCATGAAATGGAGTCAGTAATCAGAAACAGAGCACCAAACAAGTTAATTTTATTATTTTTGTTTTTTATTAAAATTTTTTTAAAATGTTTATTCATTTTTGAGAGACAGAGAGAGACAGACCATGAGCAGGGGAGACGCAGAGAGAGAGGGAGACAGAATCTGAAGCAGGCTCTAGGCTCTGAGCTGTCAGCACCGAGCTGGACGTCCGGCTCAAACCCATAAACTGCGGGACTGTGACCTGAGCCGAAGTCGGACATTTAGCTGAGTGAGCCACCCAAACACCCCCAAACAAGTTAATTTTAAATGGTTCATTGCCAATGATTTTTCTCCAACTGTAAAGATGTAAAATGCACAATTTTCCATTTCTTAGTTTTGGGATCAACATTTTTTTTTTCTGATACAGAGCAATCCAGATGGCTTCATGTCCTACCTACTTCATAAGATTATTTGTAAAGATTAAATGAGATGATGATAGCCTTTTGACTACTTTAAAGTTTTTTTTCCTTTTCCTTTTATTTGAGAGAGAGAGAGAGTGTATGTGTGAGTGAGGGAGGGAGGCAGAAGTGGGGAGGGGAAGAGAGAGAGAGAAAGAGAGACTTAAGTAGGCTCCACGCTTAGCACAGAGCCCAACGTGGGGCTCAATTTCACAACCCTGGGATCATGATCTGAGCTGAAATCAAGAGTTGGTCGCTCAACCAACTGAGCCAACCAGGCGCTCATAAAGCACTAGACACCTATAAAACTCTCCACACACTCTCACTTGTTCTTACTCATTTAGTTCTTACAATGGAGATAACTTTTGTCTTTCTAGGACAGAGAGAGTTATCGAGCAGGGGAGAGGCAAAGGGAGAGGGAGAGAGAGAAACCCAAGCAGGCTGCATGTCCAGCCTGGAGCCTGACCTCATGACCGACCGTGAGATCATGACCTGAGCGGAAATCAAGAGTCAGGCACTCAACTGACTGAGCCACCCAGGCGTCCCAATGGAGATAACATTTTAAAAATAAAATAAAATGTCCATGGTGTTCTCTTAATTTGGTGTAAACATTTATGTATTAGGTGGAATCATTTTTCTGGAGGTATTTTAAGAACTAGGTAACTACCTCTTTAGATATCATACAGTGTGAAGACTGGAAGAGGAATTGGATTTAACAGGCTATTAAGAATAATAGTGACAATAAGGCTAATCATGCAGAAAAGATAAACACTGAGTGGGCAACTTTATATTTTGCCAAGTAAGCGCATTAAAAATCTTAATAGACTTTATATTTGTATTTCATGAAAGACCACTTTAAAACCAAACAAAAAAAGTTAGGAAGGGCAGAGTATCAGAATAAAGGACAATTCTTTCAAGTGAACCCTGTGGCTTTATGAAAAAGTCATTACTTTTCCCTCCTCATTTTATCACACATGGGGAAAATTCCAGCACAGATTGGTATCAGTCCTTAGTGATTGGGATTTTATAAAGACTGTCAATAGCTGCACCTTAGTCATTAGTCTATTAAGTAACTTCTATTTCACAATATTAGCAAATCAAAGGAAACAAACTGAGTACCTATTTTCTGGGAACTTACTTAAAACGAGTGGCTTTTTCACAAACAGCCAATAAATTAACACACACACAGAACTCACAAATCTTTATGACAACTAACATTTCGGGAAGCCAAAGGGAAAAAACATGTTAAGTTAAATATAATTCGCTAAGATGTGAGAGTGTGTACCTGGAATTTATTAGGGGTTATTGACCTTTGTTTTATGAGGTCACATTTTTTCCCCTTACACATCAGCTAACTGGGCTGAAGTTAGAACGTCTATCTTTGAAACTGCAGGTCAAAGTCGCCACACGGGAGCACTCACGAGAGTAACTTCCAAGTACGTGGATCATGTGTGTTAGAAAATATTTTTTGAAATCAGATTTCAAAATATCGACTAAACCTACTCGCACGTCAAGAAAGGAATCTTCCAGAAGGGTGTGATTCTGAAAGTGTGGCTGCCCCAAAGGAAGCGAAGGAACGGAGGGTGTGGGTATGGGAGTTCCGCCTGAGAGCCAGCGGAACTCAGAGTTAAACCCTTCCTTCACACGCGTCACCTGGAACAGGTAGTAACTTTTACTTGAGAAGCAGTGTCGGGTGTCCCGTGTTCCTTCACTGGGGTTCCAAGCAGGTGGGACCGTGCCCAGCCTCGCCCAGGCAATTCTATACTCCTGTTCTTTCTCTAGAGACTAGTCTCTGATTGCTCCCAGCTTCCCCCACACACTTGGGAGCACGGAGAGAGTTTTATTTCGGAGATTCCGAGCGCAGGGGGACAGCGGGAGACGAGAAGAAGGCCGCCTCTCTGCGAAGTCCAGGAGGGTTTCCCGCCATGCTCCAGGGTGGGCTCCAGGGCGGCTGCGCGGCCCCATCACGTGACTTGCGCGCTGCCCGCTGGGAGCCCGCGGAGTCTGCGCACTCTCGCGCGCCCCCGGGCCTCTTCATTCCCGCGCTTTCGCTGAGGAGGAAGGTGTGGACGCCGTGTAGTAGCGCGGGATTGGGGCGGGGTCGGGGGGGGGCGGTGCGTGCCCTCGAGAGCGGGAAACGGGGCTGTGAGAGAACGGGCGCTTCCTCTCCGGACGGACGTTCGTGGGGCTGAAACCCGCGTAGGGAGGAAAGGCGGCGAGGAGGGAAGTGAGAACGACAGGCAGGTGAAAAGGTCCGAGGGGCCCGCTGGACGTTGAGAAGACGAGGCGGGAGTTGCGTAAGACGCGGGCAGTGCTGGCTTGCGTCTGGGTGACCAGGGCCCTGGGTTGCGTCGTGGGGTTTTGTCACAGGAGCGCTTCCAGCCTCTCGGGCTGCCCGGGAGGCCGCCGGGGCCACGTTCTGACAGAAAGGCGGGCCGCTTGGGGCAGCGACGCCGCTCCCTAGCTCTAGAAGTTTTCACTTGACCTGTGCGCGCGTTCTGCTCGCTCCGAGGCAGGAGAGAAGAGGTGTGGAAGGAAGAGGGAAGAGAAAAAGGGGAAGGGAGGGGAGAACGGCTCTGCCGGTGGCTTCTCTTTTCGAACCTCCCGAGGCGAAGGGAGCGCTCCCGGGCTTGTGTCGTGTGGGCTGTGTGTCGTCCTCACGGCTCTGGACGCCCGGAGGTGCTGGCGGGAGTTTACCCCACCGACGGCCTTGTCTGCTATTTGTTGTTGCCGTTTTTCTGTCTTATTTATATGACGGTGATCTGTGATGAATCAGATTCCTTACAATAATCCAGGACACCGGCGTTTCCAAAAAAAAAAAAAAAAAAAAGGCAAAGTAAATAGTAAATTGGTGGTTGAGTATAGACAGGGCTCCCTCCTCATCTCTTAAGAGGTGGAGACTCTCCCGTTGGTGATTTTTACATTTTTTCCTTCGTTTACATGTAGTCTTTCAGTTTCCTAGAGAAGCGATCTTCAGGATTCAGGAGAAAGTAATTTAAAAGGAAAATTGGATGCTTTCTTAAGGGAAGATAGGACAGTGGAAACTCAGGCACCAAGAGGTTTTGGTCCTAGTCTGCCTCAGTTTTACTTGTTTGAACTTGGTCAACTGTCTCTGCCCGTTGACACTGGATTAGATGAACTATAAGATATGTTCCAACGTTAAGGTGTTTTTTGAAGGTAGAAGAATCTTGAATTCTGGCAGGAGCAAGGAAGTGCCAGAGCGAGTAGTTTGGCGGATCCCGTGTAGAGGGAGTAGGTGAAAATCATGGCAACGGTAGACTGGCCGCAGGGGCTCTAGGACTTTGGATGCCATGCCTGGAAGTGGGATCTGTTCTGGAGCAGTGAACAGTGGGACGGTTTTTGAGTTTAAAGGAATATGGTATCAGAGTTTTGAAAGTTGGCCGAAACAGCAGTGGATAGGATGGGAGAGGGAAGGGAGAAGCTGGGTTGTTCAGAGAAGTCACGGGTAATGAGAGCCTAAGTTAAATGGGCAGCCCTGGAAAGAAAGGGGGAAGATTCGACACGGCCGTAGCTTGAGGTTTGTACTTACACTCGGCGTTCCTCTAAACTTCGCAGCCCTTGCTTCCAGATTGTGATGGCGAGTCACGTTGTAAAACCGGACACTAGAAATTGCAAGAGACCAAGAGAGCTGGAGGTAATCCCTATGCTCCTGGAGCCTTAATCTTTGATTTGATGGTTTACGCTTCTCAAATTTTTCCTGTTGAAGAAAGTTCTGTTGATGAACAGGATTTAATGTTTTCATATTCCCAGGACTGGGGTTGTCCCAGCAGGAACTGGGTTGACTCCACTGCTTTTTCATTAGTAAACAGTATAGGCCTTCAAGAAACTATTGGGAGACTTCTTTGTTATAATTCGTGATGTAGAGACAGAAATGGGTTCGTGTTCATGCGTACCTGATACGTAGGAGTTTAAATAAGTGTTTTGCTGTAATAAGGAGGATACCTAGGTCCTGTAGTTGCTGATATTTTAAATTAAGAGCATTGTGTCCTGCCCTTCTTCACTACTACCCCCACCCGTTTATCTGTTTGTATTTGGAACAGTATTTGCTTCCTTAAAGATTATGTAATCTTGCAAAATTTTGCAAGCATTTGGCCATTGTCTAAGTGAAAGTGTTACTATGTCACTATGGTAATATCTGCTGGTTCAAGATACAGGAAACTTTTTCATCAAGGGATTAAAACCATATTCAAAGGCTAATGTAAAACCGAAGTAGAACTTAGTATGTTAAACAAGGTGCTTGTTAGGCCCCTTCTTGATAATAAAAGTTTAAATGACTGATTAGAACATGAGCGCATATAATTTTTAGCATGTTTGCTTTTTTTCTGAAAGATGTTTTATTTGCCTTTTTGCACAACAGAATGCATATGTCCTAAGGATCTTGTTGACTGTTTATCTATTTTCTTTACTCTCTTCTATTAGCCTCAAATGCCAGATAGTCCACATCTGTCCTCTCTTGGAAAATCAGATTCCTCTTTCTCTGAAAACGCTGGACTGTTTTATAAAGATGAATCCCTGGAGAAAGATTTGAATGGTGATGTATAAAATACTTATATTTCTATACATTGATTTTTATAATACAGAAAGTTTGTTAGAGTTCATAACTTATTTGGTGATTTTTTTTGAACAGCTGTGAGCAAGGAAATTAATCTAATGGTGTCTACATATGCAACTATCTTAAGGCAAGTATTTATAGCATATCCTCTTGAGTCTTTATCTTAGAAATAGTTTTTTCTGGAAACTCCATAATGGGAATTTTAGTTCAGTGGCTGCAGACCTATCCAGTAATTGTAATTTCAGAGTTTTAAAATTCTGCCTCATTTGTAATAGATTAATTGGTTATTTTCAAAGATTAACCCCAACTTTTCCACTTAACATCCTTTGTTTTGTAATTACCAGAGCTAAATAATAGGCTGGTTATATTTTCGTCCCTAATTAGATGATGTAACATTTAACATCTTATGAAAAAACTTCTTTGAGAAAAATGTCATTTGTTGATGTTAATGATGATGAGAGTGATATTAAAGAGAAATATGTTTATGAAATATTTAAATATTATGTCTGTATATTTGAGGATGACTGAATTTAAATATTTTATTGGTCTGAGATTATCATGCTTCTGAGGTATTTGTTTTTTAAACTATTGGACAGTCATTGTATTTGGATGATGGTTTGTGTGGCTGTGAAAAATATTGTAAGTAGTTTAATATTAGAATTATAATGTAAGATACATAGTTTGCCCTGTCAGGAGACTTTGAATAGTTAAAAATATTTATGTGACTAATTTAACTTTTACTGAATAACTAATGAAGTTTTTTGATGTGCAAAGTACTATCACTGTGATGGTGTCACTAGATGTTATAATTCTTTACTTTAACATAAACCTTTTTTTTTCCTCATTAGTGAGAGAGCAGCAATAGATGCATCTTATATTGATGAGATAGATGGACTCTTCAAAGAAGCCAATACTATTGAAAACTTTCTAATACAAAAAAGAGAGCTCCTGAAACAGAGATTTACAGTGATTGCAAACACACTGCACAGATAAGATTGTGTATTTAAAATAAGACGAGAATTTAAGCCCATTATTGTTGTATTAAAAGAATGACATTTATGCTTTGAAAGTTCTCTAGTTATTAAAGAAAATGTGTACCTTGAACATAGAAAGAGAAATTCCTTAAATTTCTTTTCTAGATTTAAAAGGGGCTTTATGTTGGTCAATAAAATGAAGTACATAGCTTTTTTTTTGAGGGTTAAATATTTGGCATATTTCATAAAAGTGTAAATTATTTAAATTATATGTAAGTTTTTTTTTTTTCTTAAACTTCCTAGCCTTTCTTAAATTTCTAAAAGAGGACTCAATGAGTTAATTTGATAATGTGTAACAATATTGCACTTTTTCTTTTGGAATACTCTGTCTAAATAGCAGATAGGTAGCTATGGAGATAGTTTTAAAATGTTTTTCATGGTCAGTATCATAAAAAAAACTAAAACCTAAAGATAATTTGTCCAGTGTCACAATATGTAATAAAATATAGCTAGGCTATTGCTATTTATGTTACCATTTGATTATTTTCACTATTAGTTACATCATATGACTAATAAAAATTCTTGGTTTAAAATTATTTTCTTGTGGTAAAAGTGATAAGATAAAAACAAGAAATTACTAACCAGAACCTTATATAAGTTGGCTTTTTTACATATCAACCATATCAATTGTGTAGTTAATAAATTATATTTCAAAGCCTTAGTCATTGTGTGGTGTGGATTACAGTTAGTGATCTGGAAGTAAAAAGATTGGCTAAAGAACAAGACAACCTTGGTAAGTCATTTCAAACCTATTATGATTCATAAATTAAATTCCAATGAGAGGATCTTTAATACTCATCTAGCTAAAAAAAATCCTATAAAAATGTTAAAAGGTACTGCTATGATTTTATTGAAAACTTTTAATATGTTATATAATTACATGTGATAACTATATTAAATAAGTTTTTAAAAATCAGCACACATTTTGCAACTATATAGATAATTCAGTCTATTTTATGTATATTTTGCAGGTAAAAGCAATCACAAATTTGTGCATATTTATAGACAGCACCACAGGAAATTAGGTATTCTTCTGGTGGACAGCCTATGTGCCTTGCTGCCTTCTAAATGTAAAATCTCACTTGAGTACTAAAACAGCAATCAGATTACTATCTTAAGGCATATGTACCACATGACATAAATACTCATACAAGAAAGGATTGAAAACAGTAAAATAAAATATTTGCTAAAAATATGGGTTAGGTAGAAAAAACTACTAGGTTTGTAGAGGGATCTATGCTAATGACCCAAGATAATTTGGAGGTCAATGAAGTAACTATTAGAAATGAAATTTTAAAATGACAATGTAACCAGAGGACTATTTGAGTTGATACGACATGTCACTTGGATTTTGAGTTATTCTGTTACCTCACAGAATTTTTTCATGTTCTAAAATCAAACACGTCTCTCTACTGGCACACCATAATTAAGAAATGTTCCTGAGTTAATTTTTTCTGAACATTTATTACTAATGAGAAAGAGAAGGTTAACAGATTGTTTCCGAGTACATTTCATAGTATACTTGTTATATCCTGTTAGTGTCACCATTGTTCAACATGTGGGTCTTCCCTCTGCAGGTTCAGAGAATTGGTTTGATCATTTCATTTGGTATGATCCAAACTAGGGTGCCTGGGTGGCTCAGTCGGTTAGATGCTTAACCGACTAATCTTGATCTTGGCTCAGGTCTTGATTTCAGGATTGTGAATTCAAGCCCCATGTTGGGTTCTGTGCTGGGTGTGGAGCCTCCTATAAGGGGCAGGGGGAGACTAGGGAACTGATATTTAGTCAAAATGTGTTTACTAGGATAAAAGTTCCTAAAAGCCTAAATAAGGCTGATTTTTATTAAAATTTGATGTCTTTAGTGCCATCCACATAACCAAGAACAATTATCTCTGAATAACTAACAAATGGAGATATGCTCTTCCAGAAATATCATTGCCTTAAAAAAATTTTTTTTTAATGTTTTAAAATTTATTTTTGAGAGACAGAGGGAGACAGTGTGAGTAGGGGAGGGTCAGAGAGAGAGGGAGACACAGAATCTGAAGCAGGCTCTAGACTCTGAGCTAGCTGTCAGCACAGAGCCCGATGCGAGGCTCGAACCCACGAACTGTGAGATCATGACCTGAGCTGAAGCCAGACGCTCAACCGACCAAGCCACCCAGGCACCCCATTACCTTTTAATTTATACTCCTACTATCCCTCATTTCAGTAAAATTCCACAAGTTTATAAATTCTCACTGGTTACCAATAAAAATATATATTGAATATTTTTGTACCTCATACTCTGCTAGGCATTGTGGTGAATACAGAATAGTTTAAGATACTTTCTGTTCTCCCTTCTGACAATTGTCATCACTCCTTTCTTGAAATACACTTAGATGTCTTTGCTAGGAAAACATGATAAGGAACTGTTAAAAATATTTCTGTGCAGTGCTGGTTAATTCCTTTTAGTGGGAGTTACTGGAAGACATTTGGCAAAAGGTCAGAGAGGTAGTGAAATGAGTTTTTGAGAAGGAAAGGAGGGTATTTCAGGCAGGGGAGAGTTTGTTAAAATGGCACAGAAGAACAAAAACATGGTATGTTGGATAGGCTTTCTCCTGAACTGAGAATTCACAGAGGGGAATAGTGTATCCTCTAAACCCCAGAGAGGGACTGAATCTTGTTTTCTTATAATCTCAACTCGTACCATGGCATTTAATACATTGGTTCTCAAAAGTGTTTGTTAATGATTATACATTAGGACATACCTTCACAGGGCCTTATTCATACTAGATTATTAGAAAATATTTTGTAAATTAAATAAATGGAAAAGAAAAGGAAGGATGATGTGGTAGAAAGCAGAGAGACAGTGGAAAGGTAGGTCGTGGCCCAATTCTAGAGTCCTTTATTGACAGACTACATTTGAACTTTTTTCTGTAAGGGTAGAGATGTGAACCCTTCAGAGGAGAGGAGCAGCATCATGAAACGGAACACATGGATCAAGGGGCTTAATGGTAACGTGAGAGCAGGTTTGAAAGAGGAAAGTTTAGGAAGGGAGACCACTCTTGATGGTCCAAACAACTAATCATAGGTAGGTGGTTGGGATACTACTCCTCGCTGAAAGGAGACTCAGAGGTTGCAGGCGTCTGGAAGCCCTGCCCCTTTCCTACCGCCTTTCCTCCTCCCCCGCCCCCTGCATTCCCTCCTCTTCTGGCAGGGAGCCAAGGACAGATCCGGAAGTGAGTGTGAGGTTTTGGAAATCACAGGATCTGCTGCTACTAAATGCAATACCAGAATGTTTTTTCAGATCTTTCTCCATTTTGTCAGCAATCTTTCTACCACTGCAATGGGTTTCCTTTCTGTGGTGGTACGTTGGATCCCAGGTAGGGGGTTTGCCCCTTCCTCCTCCCATTCCTCCTCTTCCTATTTGCTCAGGCTTAGGATTCTGTGCCTCTTTCCTGAAGAACACTGGGGGCTTCTGAAGCTTTTCACACTGTGTATAGCAGATACAGGCAGCAACACCACCGAGCTGGGAGTTAAGGAAGGTTCAGTCAGGATTTGTTTACTTGTCGGGGAAAGAGTGTTTTACTTGCATAGTTTACATAACAAATGGGGCAGGCTTCAGGGTTTGGGTTTCTCTTGGATATGCACTAGGAAGAATATTCACTATTTTGAACTTTTTCAATTGAAAATCACTGCTACTTGTCCTAATATAAATGTTTGGTTCTTCTATTTGCATTCTGGGGGACTACCTTAAAACCTCTGGTTATTGTTTTGTAGCTTTCTATTCTAGCTACTATTGTTATATGATTTTCTTTCTTGAAATTGATGCTGAGCTATCAGAAATCATACTAATATGCACTATGAAATTATTTAATTGAATAATCTAGTGCTTGCAGTATGCAAAACAATGTGTTAGGTACTGGAGTGGGGGTAAAAACAAGTAACCCTGTACTCAGTACCACGAGTAGAGGTTGTAAAGTATATTTATCTTTATCACACGAGACAGAATAAGGTAAGTGCCCTCACAGAGCTGAAATAGATGCTGCGTGCGTTCAGACTGAGGAGCGTCAGCTCTTGCTCTAGGAAATGGGGATGTTGTGTTTATGAAGCGGGTGACATGGGCACCGGATCCTGAAGGATGAGCAGGGTAAGTGAGTTCCACCTGGAGGAGATAGGAACTCCCCTGGGTGAAGAGAAAGTTGTAATTTTTTAAAATAGTTATTTACTTGGAGGGGGTGAGGGGCAGAGAGAGGGAGACACAGAATCCGAAGCAGCTCCAGGCTCCGAGCTGTCAGCACAGAGCCCGACGTGGGGCTCATACTCCCCAGTGGTGAGATCATGACCTGAGCCAACGTTGGAAGCTTAACCGACTGAGCCACCCAGGCTCGCTGAGGAGGGTGTAATTATGATGAGAAGAGAATGGGAAGTGGTTTAGTTTGGCTGGAGTGGAAGACCTTAGTGAGGGGGTTCTGGAGAGGTAGGTTGGTGTGAGACTGTGCAGGTGCCTCCAGTGGCTGGCTACTTGGTTTGGACTGTACTTGGTAGACAGGAGTCATTTCTGAACGCTTTTGGAGGATTATTTAATACAATTGGATCTATACTTAGAAAGATTAACTTAGTAGCTGTGCTTCCGAACCTTTTCCACCTCATACCACACATGGAAAATGATAATATTGGGGCTTCTGGGTGGCTCTGTTGATTAAGCATCCAACTCTTAGTTTTGGCTCAGGTCATGATATTGTGGTTCATGGGATGGGGACCAGCATCAGGCCCTGTGCTGACAGCAGGGAGCCTGCTTGGGATTCTCTCTCTCCCTCTCTCTCTGCCCCTTCCCCTGCTCATGCATGCACACACATGCTTACTTTCTCTCTCTCAAAATAAATAAAAAGAAAAAGATACCAGTTTTAGCTCACACTGGAGTAGATTGTTTGGGATCTGGAGATCCAAGAGCTGTTTAGAGCTGGAGGCAATTGGCCTGGACCCTCGCCCCCCCCCCCCAAGGGATAATTACAGGAACCAAGAACCCCCCGTGATAGAAGGCTCTGGCATAGGAGACAGCTTCCCTGTCTAGTTTCTTTTTCCGATTAGGAGGCTGTGATAATATCATTCAAGAGGTTGTGAGGGCCTATGTTAGGACGGTAGGAAGGAAGTGACTCATAAGGCAAGAGAAGTGGAAGCATTAATGTGATGGGGACAGGTTCGGGCCAGAAGAAGAGTTGGGAGGTGCTGCCCCGGTGGGGTGGACTAGTAAACATCCTTACAAAGGATTCGCCCTCAGAGACACTTGTAAACTTCTGAGCCCTGGTAATTTATACTGGCCACCCTGTATCATCCCCTTAGCATTCTTTCCTGGCCCTGTTCTGGTATGCTCAGCAGAACATAACCATGTAGTGAATGTGAGGGGACAGTGAAGAAGTGGAGTTCAAGGCCCACAGAGATTTTGAAGCTAGGTGATTCAGCAGGTGGGAAGAATTTATTTAGAAGGGGAAAATGAAGAATTCTCTTTTGACATGTTAAAAGTCATCTGCAAGAAGTACTTGGTGAAATTAAGGGGCTAGATGAGGCTACTGAGGAAGTGTGCTGAGATTAAAGAGTAAAGATCCAAGATCAGACTCGAGGAACACACCCCTGAGGTGGTAAGGGGACGAGGGGCTAATAAAGGGAGTTAATCACGTTTGGAAATGATCTACTATCATTACATTTAGTTATGACAACCAACATAAATAGGAAGAATTATCTTTCTTTTATCCCCACAGTACCTCCAATGTTATCATTGAAAAACTTGCGGTTCAGACTGATTGGTAACTTATCCAAGGCGTCAGCTAAGAAGTGAAGCTAGCATAAAGCAAACAAAGAAGGAGCAGGGAAATTAGAAAAGTGCAGTGTCTCAGGAACCAAGAATAGAAAGGAGTTAAGAAGGTCTAGATCATAATATCCAGTGTTGTGCAAAATCTGAAGAGTATATAATAAACTGCCAATAATATGCTATAGAGTACAGGATATATACACATGTAAACTTTTTTATAATGTAAAATGTTTTAAATTATTGAATCTCTATCCAGACCATTGTCCAATCAGGGTATTCAGTGTAACTCTACTTAAGTGAGAGGAATAAAAACTGACCTTAGGATATTTATTTTAATGGAAGAGGAGAGTGAGATGAATATGCAACTATAAATAAAAGTAGTAAGATAAATAACCAAGGGTTTCCATCTCTCAGTTTTCAAAGCATCCTGTTTATACCTCTACTTCCAATGGTGTGGCTCTCAAATTTTAGTATGCCTAAAATACTTGCTTGCTATACTCTAGAGATTCTGATTAGGTCCAGGGTGGAGTTCCTAATCTGCATTCCAGCAGTAATACCATGTATTTCTGTTCTAAGTAGTTCTCAGACCATACTTCGAGAAACAGTGCTGAAAATGTGGATTATAGTATAAGTGGTCTGTTTGTTTATTAGGCAGTGAGTTCCTTTACATCAGGTTTAAAAAATTTTTTTTAATGTTTATTTATTTTTGAGATGGAGACTGAGAGACAGGAGAAGCAGAGAGAGAGAGACACACACACAGAATCCAACGCAGGCTCCAGGTTCCAGCTGTCAGTACAGAGCCCAATGTGAGGCTCAATCCCATGAACCATGAGATCATGACCTGAACCACAGTCAGACTCTCAACTGAGCCACCCAGGTGCCCACATCAGGTTTTGTTTCTTAAGTCTATTCATTTATTTTGAGGGAGTGTGCGTGAGCACATGTGATCTGGGCAGAAAAAGGAGAGAGAATCCCAAGTAAGCTTCATGCTGTCATTGTGGAGCCTGACATGGGGCTCCATCTCACATACCATTAGATCATGACCTGAGCTGAAATTAAGAGTCAGACACTCAACTGACCGAGCCACCCAGGTATTCTTACATCAGGTTCTAATATTTTTTAATCCCTTACCAGTTACCACTTTGTTGAATGAATACATAATTCAAAGGAAGATGATATTACATCTTGTTGGATTAGTCATTAAAAGCTATGGAAATAATGATAACTAGCATTTTTTTAGTATTTACTATCTTCTAAAAACTTTACATAACCTAACTCATTTATTATTTATCATTTATTTACAGTCTTTGTTTTGTTTTGTTTTTTAATGTTTTTTATTTATTTTTGAGAGACAGAGACAGCGCGAGCAGGGGAGGGTCAGAGAGAGAGGGAGACACAGAATCTGAAGCAGCCTCCAGGCTCTGAGCTAGCTGAGTGGAAATCAAGAGTCACTCTCTCAACTGACTGAGCCACCCAGGCGCCCCTAGTGGTCATTTTTTACCATAGCAATGAGGTTGCTAATTAGCACATCTGGGGTTAAATGTGTAGATTCAGTCTTATGAAAAGAGAAGTATCGTTCAACTATGAGAAATGATGATAATAATAAAGTCATGAGTGTACTGCAAGAATACAGAGAGGATTGTTGTGGTTCAAAAATGGAGATTCAGAGAGTTGATGGTCTGAGAATGAGGAAGGACAGGAATTTAGAGACTATATTTGGTGTTAGGTTTACTTTTCCCTTACCAGTAGATAAGAATATGGTCTATGGGAGAAACAGGCATGTTTATGGAAGATTGGTGAAATTTTTTGTGCTCCGGTTTCCTCTTCACAGTTTTGAAGAAGTACATGGAAAGTACTCATCAGAAGAAGGCAATCTTCAGTAAGCGAGAGAGGCTTCCATGTATCGCACCGTTAGTAACCACGGTGGAGGAGACGCCACAGATCATCTCTGCTCGAGTCCGAGGACATTTTCCTCAGTGGCTCAGAGGCTATCTACTTCGAGTTGGGCCTGGGAAATTCGAATTTGGGAAGGATAAGTAAGTCTTGAATTTGGAGAACCATTTGGATTTTTTAGCATGGCTGGTTCTAAGGAATATGCATTAGATCTGCTTTCTCTCTGAGGCTAATGTTGTCACACAGTCCCTTTGATTATAGATGAGGAAGCTGTAGTCTACAGGAAAAAGAAAAAGGAAACTTAATTCTTTTTTTAAAAAAGTCCTGACTTTTCTGCTATGCAGATTATTACAAATTTGGAGTTCTCGTGAAGACTCATGCCAAAAGAGAAGTGTCAAGAACCAGTCTGTATGACCACCGAGCTCTGTTTCACCACAAGTTCCTGAAGGAAGGGGCAATGTCCTCACCTCATGCAGCTCCCTTACCCAGTGTCTCCCAGACACAGTGGCTCTTTCGGTTCCTCATGCTGGGCACATTTATTTTTGCTCAGTGAGAGCTATGGCTCTCATCTGTCTTTCCAAGTCTGACTCTTACTACGACATCAGTTCAAGTCTCATGTCCTTTGAGCCTACCCCTGTTTTGGATATTAACTGATTTTTTTTTTTGGCTCTGGTTTAAAAATTTTCACACTATCATAAGCCTTTTATGCATGTTGCTATGAAATCTGAATGATCATTATTTTTAGTGGCTGGGTGATATTGCAGTGACTCCTCATTCTCCCATTCTCTAAGCCCCTCCCCTTCCAGTCTACTTTCTGTTAGCTACATTATTCCCTTAGGCCTGGTGAGACTCTGATCATGGTCTGACTATTCTTTTCCTAGCTGTTATTGGAAAGAAGTAAACTTTAGGGGCATGTTCAAGATACATGTCTTAATATTCTAGATATTTTAATTTACTGAACCTGTTGCATCTTGTCTTCACTTGAATAATAGATTTATAAAATGCTAGTGCTAAAAGGCAGTGATATGCAGTGTGTTCCTCACTCCCAGCTGCTATAAAAAGCGCTTAAGAAGTTACCTTAGATGCCTCTGGTGGAGTTGGGGATGAGGGGGATGGGGAGTTGGGGGGTAGTTTGGAGGTAGAGAAAAAGAAGATGAAAGAGCTGGCCTGTGGATCCTCCTGGCCCTAATTAGCAAAGGTATGCTTTTTTCTATTTAGATATCCGGATTTCAACAACTTATAATCTGAAAAAAGATTATAAGGCAAACAGAAGGCGGGGGAGGAAGAGAAAAATAAAGCTACTAGTCCAATCCCTGGAGAGTAACAGCCTCCGAAAGCATGTGGTGTTTCATCTGCTGGTAAACTTTGGAACCGAGCAGCAGACCTCCTCAGGGCCTAGGCTCGCACTACAGGCCTCTTCATGTAGACATCTTTGTGGGGGAAGTGGTAGCGAGTTGGCAGTCAGTACATTTTCATTTTCTCCTTTCCCTTTCGTGTCCTTGCTCCCCACTTCCTTTCCTGCCAAATTGCTTTTTTCTAGTTCACCTTACTTTTTTGGGGTGCTATAAGATCCCAGGATTTGGAGTCAGCACTGAATTCGAACGTCTTTCCTTCCACTTACCAGCCCCGTGACCATGCGTGTGTTTTTATTCTATACCTTGGTACTAATATTTATTCAGAGGATCAGTGTGTGTGTGTGTGTGTGTGATAAATAAATATTAAGATAATATTTATATATACATTTGAAATATTTTTATTTTTTTAATGTTTATTTATTTTTGAAAGAGAGGTGGAGGGGAGGGGCAGGGAGGGTGGGAGACAGAGGATCCAAAGCAGGCTCTATGCTGACAGAAGAAAGCCCAACATGGGGCTCGAACTTATAAACTATGAGCTCATGACCTGAGCTAAAGTCTGATGCCCAACTGACTGAGCCACCAAGGTGCCCCTATATTTATTTCCTATATTTATTTTTATATCTATAGGAAAGGATGTGGTAAAGTGCTTAGCACAGTCCAGGCAGGTAGTAAGTGCTCAGTAGGTGGTGGTTACTGTCTTATTTGCCCCTAGTCTATGGCTGCCACACACAGAAACTCTCACACACGCACCCCCCACCCCACCCCCATCTCTTGTGCTCCAGCACCTGTGATTTGCCAACTGGCTGTGGAACATCTTTGCTCCCGAGCTTCACATAGCTCAGACTGTTGTCAAAGATGAACTATTTGCTCGTCACATATTTCCCCATCTCAGTGAAAGCGTCACCAGCCCTCAGTATGACTTTTTGAACCTTCTCTTCTCTTTGGACTGCTTTTGTCCTGGCTTGTTCCTGGAATTCGTCCTTTTCTGATTATACTGCTTCAGTTCAGGCTCTCGTCCTCTCTCACTTGAATTATTGCCTGGTCTCCTCACTGGTTTCTCCAAATCTGGATGCTTCTCATTCTATCCCATGTTCTACTCTGTGTCCAGAGTGACTTATCTAACATCTAGGTCTCACTGTTTCACTCTCCTGTTTCTTTTTCTTTTTTTAATGTTTTATTTATTTTTGAGAGAGAGAGAGAGAGAGATAGAGAGAAAATGAGCAGGGGAGGGTCGGAGAGAAAGGGAGACATAGAATCTGAAGACAGACTCCAGGCTCTGAGCTAGTGCTCAGCACAGAGCCTCACGCAGGGCTCAAACCCATGAACCGCGAGATCATGACCTGAGCCGAAGTCAGCACCCAACCAATTGAGCCACCCAGGCGCCCCAGTCTCACTCTCCCATTTCAAAACTCCACATGTTCCTGTTGAAGGTCTTTGAGCTGCAAGTCTAAGTGCAGAGAGGTCTTGTGCTGACCTGTTTCTCCAGCATCGTCGCCTGCCGCTGGTGGCTCTGCCCACACGCTCATCTGTCAACTGGCTCTTCCTCTGGGATGCCATATGCCTTCACTGCACTTTGTTGTTGTTGTTTTAACCACCCCTCCGTAGGATGCCCTTCTCCCCTTCTCCAACTGGCAAGCATCCTTCGGGAACCAGACAAATGTCTCCTTTCCTCTAGACCCTTCCCTGAGCCCCCATCCTTCCATCCTGTTGCTCCTTCTGTGCACATATAGTATTTAAAAAATTTTTTTACATTTATTTTTATTTGAGAGACAGAGAGTGAACAGGGGAGGGACAGAGAGAGAGGGAGACACAGAATCTGAAGCAGGCCCCAGGCTCTGAGCTAACAGTCAGCACAGAGCCCGACATGGGGCTCAAAGCCACGAACCAAGAGATCATGACCTGAGCCGAAGTCAGATGCTCAACTGACTGAGCCACCCAGGCGCCCCAGTATTTTTTTAAAATCACTTCTGTGTTGTTTCAGTAATCACTTAATGGCATAGTTATTTATGTGCCTGGAAGCACTGATCTTGGCTCAAGCCTGGCAGACAGTTGACTGGTTTGAGTAAACGAGTGTGTGGATGATAGTCTCGACGGATCTCATGAAATGGAATCTAACAAGTTGAATATTATATGTACACCATATATATAATAACATATGTAGATTAAAAAATTTTTTACAAGAGCAAGGATGAAAGAGATGTGGTTTAACAGCAGAATGTGTTAGAAATCATTTAGGGGTTTTGGTTAACAGGTCAGTGTGGGTCCACAATAAGAGGTGGCAATCAAAAAAAAAAGGAGGAAAACAAAAGAACACGAACTGAGTGTCTGGTATTGTACCCAGAGTATTGTGTTTGAGACTGTGTATTGTAGGTTTAGAGGTTTTAGATTAGAATTAGCAACAATTATTGAAATTATTTTGTTCTTAGTGCTTTTTGAAAAAAATTACCAAAACAGAGAAACTACCAGCTAACATGATCAAGAAGAAAAAGGGAGGAAGTAAAACTATGCAAAACAAGAAATGGCAGTGGAAAGAAATCCTTTGAAATAGGTAAAAATTTACAGGAGACTTTGTAGGCCTTTATGCAGATACACTTGAGAACCTCATGAAATGGATAATTTTCTGGGAGAACATAGATTACCAAAATTCATAGAGATAGCAGGTTTAAACAGAACAGTTTTTGTAGAGGAATAAGAGATACTTGTTAATTACTTACCTCTCAAAAAAGCACCAGGCCCAGATTTCTACACAGAGAAATGCTACCAAGCCTTCAAATATCAAATCATCTTAAAGCTTAGTATATTATTTCACAGAAAATGAAAGGAGTATAATGTTGATTATCTACACATGATGCAGACAGTAATAAGAAAATAAGAAAACTTATTTATTCATACTATTTATGAATATCAATGAAAAATAAAAATATATCATGATAATGCAGTATAAATAAATATATTTATTAATAATTTTTAATAAATAGAATCCAACACTATATAAAAATATAATTCACAATGATGATGTAGGATTAATTTCAAAAATGCAACATAGGTTCATTATTTGGAAATCCATTAATATTATATGCCATATTAATAGGTCTCAGGATAGTCATAGGATTATCTTTATAAATGCTGACAAAACTTTTGTCAGAATTCAACATTCATTCCTCATAAAAATACTCAAAAAATCAGGACTTGATGAATACTTTCTTAATGTCATTTTATATACATACACACACAGATATATACATACATGTAAATATATGTACATATAAATATACAATATACACACACATAAAATGACATATGTATATATAAATATGTGTGTATATACATATATAAAATGTATATGTGTGCATATGTATATATACACACATATATGTTTTGTTTTTAATTTTTTTTGATGTTTGCTCATTTTTGAGAGAGACAGACAGAGCATGAGCTGGGAGGGGCAGAGAGAGAGAGACACACACACACAGAATCTGAAGCAGGTCTCAGGCTTGGAGCTGTTAGCACAGCTGATGCGGGGCTCGAACCCACGAACTGCAAGATCATGACCTGAACCGAAGTCAGATGCTCAACTGACTGAGCCACTCAGGCGCCGCCCCCCCCGAGACACATATATGTTTTAATCTTAGTCTTAAAACCAGTGATATTAAATTGAGAAACACTACAAGTTTTTTTTTTTTAAGACAGGAGCAAGGAAAGGATGGCCCCTATTCCACTGCTTTTCAACCAGATGTAACCAATACAGTCTGACTAAAGAAATTGATTAGAGGCCCAAAGATTAGTAGAGTAGGACTATCTCCGTTTGCAGATGATATCCTCGTAAACCTGGAAGACCACACAGAATCAATGACAAAACTAACTTAAACAATAAAAGGTAAGGTAACAGGATGTAAAATTAACCTACTGAAATCAATACATAGCCTTCATATATACAAACAACCAGTTAGGGAACGTAATGGTGAAAAAAACTTTTGCAGTAGCAACAAAGAAGATTAAATATTTAGGAACTTAATAAGAAATGTGCAAACTTTAATACACTCCTTGGGTGCCTAGGTGCCTCAGTCTGTTGACACTTGATTTGGCTAAGATTGAGATCCCAGGGTCCTAGGATCAAGCCCGTGTCGGGCTCTGCACTGAATGTGGAGCCTACTTGAGAGTCTCTGTCTTTGTCTCTCTCCCCCTGCCCTTCTCTCCTGCTCTCATTATCTCTCTCTCTCTCTCTCTAAAATAAATAAATCATAACACTCCTGAAAGATGCAATCAAGCAAATGAGAAAACATCTTCTCTTCCTGAATAGGATAATTCCACATCATAAAGATGTCAGTGCTCCCTAAGTTAAATTTAAAATTTAATACAATCTTCACCTTCAACTCTCAGTTCATTTTAAGCATTCAATAGTCTCTCAAGTTTTGCATCCTTCTCTCTCCCCAACTCTCTTTCCCTCTTCCCCTCCCCCTGGTCCTCCATTAGGTTTCTCCTGTTTTCCTGTTCGACCTATGAGTGCAAACATATGGTTTCTGTCCTTCTCTGCCTGGCTTATTTCGCTTAGCATGAAGGGGTAGGGGGGAAAAGAGGTGGTGGTGATGGTGGAGGGCACTTATGGGGAAGAGCACTGGGTGTTGTATGGAAAACAATTTGATAATAAAATATTATGGAAAAAAAATAAAATTTAATACAATCTTAAAAATTCCAACAACTTTTTAAAGGAAATTAGATCAATACCAAAGTTTATAAGGAAAAATAGCTATGCGAGAATAGTCAAGAAAACACACAACAAAGATTTTCAGTGAAGGGACTAGCCTTTCCAGACATTAAAAAATACTACAAACCCTCTATGATTAAAACATTGTGATATCAGTGCATAAATAAATAGACAAGCAATATAGAATAGAAAGCCAAGAAATAAATCCAAGAATGAATGGAAATTTAGTTTATAATAAAGATGGCATCTCAAATCACTGACAAAGAGAGTCATTTTTAATTTTAATTTTATTTCCTGCATTTTTTTAATTGTGAAAAATATATAAAATTTATCATGTTAGCCATTTTTACAGTAAAGGTTAGTGTTACGTATTTATATTGTTGTGAAACAGATTTTCAGAAGTTTTCCAGCCTGCAAAACAAACTCTGCCTTTTTGTGTGTGTGACTGGCTTATTTCATTTATAACACTGTCCTCAAAGTTGTTCCATGTTATAGCATGTGACAGAATTTCCTTCCTTTTTAATGGCCACTGGGTTGCCTCCATTTTTTGCTTGTTGTCAATAATGCTGCTATAAACATAAGCGTACGAATATTTCTTTTATTCCTTGCTTCCAGGACCGTTGCCTTTTAACACAATGAATGGTGTTAGCCTTGCTTATCTGTGCTGAAGACATACAAAGCATTCAGCATATCAAGCACATGAATGAAAAGACTATATAATGTGAAACTTTAAAAAAATTTTTTAATGTCTTTATTTGATTGGAGGGTAGGGGCAAAGAGAGAGGGAGACACAGAATCAGAAGCAGGCTCCAGGCTCTGAGTTGTCAGCACAGAGCCTGATGCAGGGTTTGAACCCATGGACCCTGAGATTATGACCTGAGTGAAGTCGGATGCTTAACTGACTGAGCCACCCAGAAACCCCAATGTGAAACTCTTAAAAGCAAAGCCACAAACTTTTCCTTATAGTGTCTTGATGTTTCATAATTTAACTAGATAATTTCTACTGTAATCACATGTACAAAAATCATTATCCAGTAAGGACAGTCATCTTAATGGTTAACTTTAGCATAATTCTGATGAATTTGAAAAATTTTAAAGTAAATGGAAAATATTATATATACATACATAAGATATGAAGATTATTATTTCTTAAAGCTAAGGAACCCATTTTAATTTGGAAAATGTCAAGTCTTCCATATCGTCTCATGCTGTTCTCTTGGCTATAGGATAGAAATCAGACTTATTTTAGGAGTCACCAATTTGGAGATTTTTTTTTTTAGCCTTCCAAGTGTGAGTTTTTTGACAGGGGAGTGAGGGTCAGGACGATGTAAGTTGCTCTTCTTTGTTGGATTTCAGGATATACTCAAAAGGTGTCATGTCTTATTCAAGTTTTCAAACTAACACAATTCCTTATCTCTATATTTGAAGGCTCCCATTTACCTCTGTGTTTTTCTTACCGGTATTTGTTTTTCTGATTTTGCTGCTGTCTGAAGGTACAATCACTGGTTTGATGGGATGGCTCTGCTTCACCAGTTCAGGATGGAGAAGGGCACAGTAACGTATAGAAGCAAGTTCCTACAGAGTGATACTTATAAGGCCAATAGTGTTCATGATCGAATTGTGATCTCAGAATTTGGCACGCTGGCACTCCCGGACCCCTGCAAGAATATCTTTGAACGTTTCTTATTAAAGTTTGAGCTGCCCGGTAAGCAGCGTTGACTGCGCTCAGAATTTCTGGGTGATAGTGATGATTATTTAATTATGACATATGTTGATCTATACAAATGCATATCTTGAAATAGAATTTTTCTTTTTTTAAATTTTTTTTTGGTATGAGAGGATGTTTAAACTGTGTTCCTACTCTGACTGTGTGCTACAGTAAGTTGTAATGTTTGAGTAACTCTGGGATTTGGTTTCAGTAATAACTGACAACACCAATGTCAACTATGTGCAGTACAAGGGTGACTACTACCTTAGTACTGAGACCAACTTTATGAACAAAGTGGACATCAAAACCCTGGAAAAAACAGAAAAGGTAAAATATAGTTTAAGAAAATGAATAAGGGATGCTTGGGTGGCTCAGTTGGTTAAGTGTTTGATTGGCTCAGGTCATGATCTCATGGTTTATGGGTTTGAGCACTGCATCAGGCTGTCTGCTGTCAGCACAGAGCCCCCTTGGCGCCCTCTGTCTCCTCTCTCTTTGCCCCTCCTTTGCACATGCTCTCTCACTCTTTCTCTCAAAAATAAAAAACAGTGAAGATTTACAAAAATGAATGAAATAGACTCTAAAATTTCATTCCTTTCCGAATACCTTTTAGAGTAGTAGTTACCTAAAGAAGACATTGGAGCCTTAATCAAACAAAGAAAAAAAAGTTACCCACTGATTCGGGTTACTCTGCACCTTCTGTCCTCAGTAGATCTAGGCCTGTGAGGTTGGTTCCTCAATAGATCTAGGCCTGTGAAGTTGGTTTTCCTTAAAGATAATTCTAGATTTCTTCCTTAGTTCTAGTATCTGAAGGCTACAGTAAAGGAAAAATACAGTAGTACAGATTTACTTTGGCCATTTAATGTTCTTCCTAGCTACAGATAGAATTGGACTAGAGATTATCTAGGCCCCTACTGCATTCAGCTAACACATTAATTAAAAATTAAGTAAAATTTTGGACCAGAATTTTAATTCTTATTTTTTGAACTTTTCCTGCGATCTTGGTGGAGGGTGGGGAATCCTTACTGGATAATCCTTTTTGTCCATTTGGTGGTGGTGGTGGAGTTTTTGTTTATTATTTAATCTCAATTTATTTAGTAGGAAAACTAATTTTGATTTCGTAGAGGTGAGACATTAGGGCTTAGACTATAGTTTTCATATCTTATTTTTAAGATATTTGACACATTCCTACTGTTGATGCATGTAAATAGAGATCTGCCCCTGTAACATTTAAAAATCTCTGATCTTCAATTTGCAGGTAGACTGGAGGAAATTTATTGCTGTGAATGGGGCAACTGCGCATCCTCATTATGACCCCGATGGAACAGCATACAACATGGGGAACTCCTATGGGTCACATGGTAAAATTGGGATGGAGGTCTTTTTAAATTTTTACTTTTATTTTTATTTTTTATTTTTTATTTTTGAGAGAGAGAGAGAGACAGCGTGAGCAGGTCAGAGAGAGGGAGATATAGAATCTGAAGCAGGTTCCAGGCTCTGAGCTAGCTGTCAGCACAGAGCCCAGTGCGGGGCTTGAACCCACGAACAGTGAGATCATGACCCAAGTTGAAGCCGAATGCTTAACCGACTGAGCCACCCAGGCACCCCTGGAGGTCTTTTTAAAAATAATTAGGAGTTAATTCTCTCCCCAGGGTTCCACTATGTTAAGGTGTAGACATAGGGAACTTTGTTGAAAAGGTTCAGAAGGAAATCTCCAAAGTGATATAACTGAGCTGAAGGTACCTAATTTACTGTGTGTTCTGTGGTCCTTTTATATATATGCTTAGCAACTGATTTGCTATTTGACCTTTTCAGCATGACTTACATTTTTATGCTCTGTTGTGCTGTCTGGCTCACAGACATTACAGGGATTTTCAGTATGTATTTCTCAAACTTGAATTTTTTTTTAAAATATCATATTATAAGTACAAGAAATTTAGAATGCTGCAGCAAATAGATTAGGAAAGGTTCATTGTTCATCACATGGGAAAGGATTTATTTTTATCATGGAAGAAATACATTACAAAGTAACTTACGGTTACTGTGTGTGTGTATTTCCAGCCATTTACATCACATCTGTTTCCTGGTCATCCACAACTTTCCTTTTCCAACTGCCTACCAATATGCTCCAGAAAGTTCTAATAGCTAATAATGTCAGCTAACATTTATTGAGTGCCTAGTATATACTGGTGTTAAGCATTTTCCCATGTATTTTTTAAAAATTTAATCTTCTTAACAACTCTCTGAGAGAGGTACTATTATTGCCCCTATTTTACAGACAAGGGCAGTGAACCTGGAGAACGTGTAAGATCTTGCTTAGGCAAGCTTCTAGTGTGTGAGGCCAGTCTTGGCAGCAAGCCTGAATCCCACCCAAAGTCACTCTGTTAGACTATCTTTGTGATTATTTATTGCCAGTACAGAACACTCTCAGAGCATGCAAACTCACTTTCCTATAACCTGGGTGCGTGTTTCTCTGTGTGATGACTATTTTACCTGTCAGTCAATCAATCATGTATAACCTGTGAAACCTTTGTATAGTTTAACTTCCGTGTAGGTTAATGGATGCCTTTTTGTGAGTAATTGGTTTTGCAGGGTGTTTGTGTCTACCTCTTCATAGTGACATGGGTGAGTGCATATTATGAGACCGACGCACTGCTGGCTGCGCTCAGAGGGCGGCTTGTGAGTGTATATTAAAATGCGTATCGCAGGTTTGTTTTTTTACTGGCTCAGGTAGAGATAGTTATCCTAAAACTTCATCACCCAGCTCTCTCTCCTCTTCTTTATTACCTGATCTTGGGTAGGGAGTGTCTTCTTCAAAGCTGTTATAGGAAACAGTAAACATCCTTTTTATGTAAAATATTTCAGGAAATGGGTAAACTAACTCAGCAGGTTTTTGTCCATCCATCTTTTTGATCATTAAAAAAATTTATTAAAAATAATATCTACTCTATATACTTTTTTGGTCTGTTTTTTATTCCCTTAGCAATGTATTAAAATATTATAATAATTATTTCTTATGTCAGGAAACATTTTCCAGAACCAGGCTGCATAGAATTCTCCTAAGTAGATGACCTATATTTTAAACTATTTTCTTGTTAATTAAAATATGGTTGACAAAAAATGCATCTCTTTTTTTAAAAATTTTAAATGTTTTTATTTATTTTTGATAGAGAGAGACAGAACATGAGCTGGAGGAGGAGCACAGAGAGAGGGAGATACAGAATCCAAAGCTGGCTCCAGGCTCTGAGCTGTCAGCACAGAGCCTGATAAGGGGCTCGAACTTGTAGACCACGAGATCATGACCTGAGCTGAAGTCGGACCCTTAACCGACTGAGCCACCCAGGCACCCCCCCAAAATACATTTCTTAATAAATTAACTCTATTAATCAAGTAAATAACTGGGTAACTAGTTCATAATATGATAAATACTGTTTAGCTATTCTGAATACATATTCTAAAATAAGTAGTCATTAGATCAGTGGTTCTCAGCCTTTAGTGTGCCTAAGAATGTTCTGGAATGCTTCCTAGCAATGTAGGTCACTGGCTTTTATCTTCAGAGAGTCAAGAATCTGCATTTTAACCAACCACCCCTTTACCCCTTATCTTGGCACATTTTATTTTATTTTATTTTATTCTATTCTATTCTGTTTTATAGTTTATTGTCAAGTTGGTTTCCATATAACACCCAGTGCTCATCCCAACAAGTGCCCTCCTCCATGCCCATCACCCCTCTTCCCCTCTCCCACTCCCCTATCAGCCCTCAGTTTGTTCTCAGTACTCAAGAGTCTCTCATGGTTTGCCCCCTTCTCTCTCCCCAACTATTTTTCCCCATTCCCTCCCCTATGGTCCTCTGTTAAGTTTCTCCTGTTCCATTTATGAGTGAAAATATATGGTATCTGTCCTTCTCTGATCTTGGCACATTTTAACAAGGTCCCCAGGTGATTTTGGTACAAGTGAAACCTGGATCTTTGAGAAACCCTGCCCCCAGTCATCAGGGGCTGTTCTTGGTACTTTGCCTCAATCTGCTATTGTACAAAGTCCTGAAGAGTCTCCCAGAGTTAGACACACGGTGTTGGGCAGGTCATTCCTCTGGGCATTCCTTTGCTGGGTGTTTCCTGGGTATGTGTCTGTCTTCCTCATGGCTTCACAACTTGCACTTAGAACTTAGCAACTAATAGTGATTAAATGTAGTGAGTTGAGTATTGTCACTTAATCTAACTGCTGAGATGAGCAATTCTTCTATTTATCTTCTCCTAATCTCAAACTGAATTTTCACCTCTTCCTTCCTCCATCCCCTCCTGCTCCTCCTCCTTCCTTGATTATTCAGTGCAATGAGAAATTTTTGAACAGGAGCTCAAACGTACATGTAGCTGCAGAGTTTGACTACCTAGGTTGTGTTTGGAGGAAATTTAATGATTCTTGAAATAAAGTGCTTGTTAGTAGTTTCTAACATTAAGAAATAAAAAGTTTTTAATTGTTTAAGCTTTTCCAGATATTTTTAAGGCTTTAAAAAAACGAACAAAAATCCTCCAAACATTAATCAATCCAAGTAGTTTTAGTACTAATTAAATGTTTGTAATGAGTTAGAGAGTAATATGGTACTCTTGGAACTGTAGAACTGGTCTTTTATTCCTTTTATAAGTAGATGTCTAAAGCACTTTAGACTGTCTAAAGCATACTTTATATATAATGGGTGCTCACAGAACACCTATATCCCAACTCAGACCCCTCCAATTGACATAAAATACTCAGTGTTTTTACTAGGATGTCTAATAGGCGTTACAAAATTAACTTATTTAAAACCAAAGTCCTAAACTTTCCCCCTAAATTTTCTTGGCCTAAAATATTCCCCGTTTTGGTGCCTGGGTGGCTCAGTCGGTTGAGCATCCGGCTTCGGCTCAGGTCATGATCTCGTGGTTTGTGGGTTCGAGCCCCACACAAGCTCTGTGCTGTCAGCTAGCTCAGAGCCTGGAGCCTATCTTCAGATTCTGTGTCTCCCTCTCTCTCTGACCCTCCCTTCCTTGCTCACACTGTCTCTCTCCCTCTCTCAAAAATAAATAAAAAACATTAAAAATTATTTTTGAAAAATTCCCCATTTTAGTTGATGGTAACTTTGTCCTTTCAGTTGCTCAGAACAATAATTTTGGAATCATCCTTCACATCTGTCTGTCTCACATCCATATCCAATTGGTCAAAAAGCAATTGCAGTAATGCCTTCAAAATAAATTTAAAAATCCAACCACCTTCACTGCTGGCATTCTGGTTTGAGTCCACCATTCTTTCGCATGTGAATCAGTGTGACAAGGTCTCAGCTGCTCTCCGTGCTTCTGCCCTTGACCCCTTACAACTTATCTCAGCATATCAGCCAGTTACCTTTTTAACCCACCCACCTCATCTCACACTCTTGGTTACTATGACAGGGCCACACTGGTCTTGCTATTATTTGGACACTCCAGGCTTATTCTTGGCTGAGAATCTTTGTATTTATTCTTTCTGCCCAGAGTGTGTTTCTTCCAGATATCCTCAAGCCTCTCTTCCTCACTGACTCCTGGTTTTTACGCAGATGTCGCTGTCTTAGTGTAGCCTTCTCGGATCGCCATATTGACAACTGCAAACAGTGGCCCCCATCTACTTACACTTACTCCCAATCCCTGTAGATCTTATCATCATCTGATGCTTTATGCTTTTACTTATTGGATGCTTTATTAGGGTTTGAGCTTTGTAAAAGGAAAGCCTTTTGTACCTTTTCATCCTGTGGTATGTAAGTGTCTGGAAGATAAACTTAGGACCCTTAGAAGAGTATTTGGAATATAATTGACACTCAGTAAGTAATTACTGAATAAATGGACAGAGAACAGAAAGGTTATCTTGTTCCAAAAGAACCCGAGTGCTTGCAAAGTTATGTGAGTTACCCCAGTTCTTCAGGACCAGCATGAGCAGTTCTGATACCAGAAATATAATTCAGTATGACCTCAATATTTGCTTATCCACTGAATGATTAAATTTTTTAATGTTTATTTATTTTTGAGAGAGAGTGTGCAAGAGAGAGTGGGGGAGGGGCAGAGAGAGGGAGACACAGAATATGAAGCAGGTTCCAGGCTCCGAGCTGTCAGCACAGAGCCCAGCGCAGGACTTGAACTCACGAACTGTGAGATCATGACCTGAGCCATGACCTAAGTTGGACTCTTAACCGACTGAGCCCCCCAGATGCCCCTATTCACTGCATAATTGAACAAACATACGTTGTTAAATAATCCATAAATAGCTATTTGTACTGTGCCTACTGAACGCTAAGTTCTTGCTTGGTACTGAGAATCCGTAGATGAATCAGACACAATTCCTGCCCTTGAAGAACTTACCAGTCTACTGGGAAGCATATAAATACGCACGAAATTACAGTGCAATAAAATAAGTATATGACTGTATAGGATATAATCAGGGCATTGAGAAGAGGCACCAGATACCTTTGGGGTGAGGAAGAATCAGGGAGGGGCTACCTGAGTGGTTACCTGAGCTGGTTCTTGCAGAAGTAGTAAGATGAATAATTACATGAATGAAGGCAATTGCATGAATGCATTGATGAGGAAGGATGAGATGGGACCCAGGGATCCAGAGGACTGGAGAGAAGGAGTTGGCGTGGGAGCAAGTGGAGATTGTAGTTGTAGGGATTCGAGAATGGGGCGAGGGACAAGTAGAATTTGAGGATATTCCTGCCTGCTGTTTAATGTTTTCCTACAAAGTACAGAATGAGTTCATCTTCAGGGAGTGAGAGAGTAGTCTTTTGAGAGCATTAAAATGCAATATACTTAGCTACTAATCATGAAAAAAAATTAAAATGCAATAAACTCTTGGTTGATTACTTTGTATCATTTTAAAACCTTAGCTAATGACTTTTATAAAGTTAATATATATTTTTTAATCCAAGTCTTTGTTTGAAATAACCCTTGATGGGGGTGCTTGAGTGGCTTAGTTGGTTAAGTACCTGACTTCAGCTCAGGCCACAATCTCACGGTTCCTGAGTGAGTTAGAGTCCCATATTGGGATCTCTGCTGGTGGTGCGGTGCCTGCTTCAGATCCTCTGTCTTTCTGTCTCTGCCCCTCCCTGGCTTGTGCCTCATGCTCACTCACTTTCTCTCTCTCTCTCTCAAAAATAAGTAAACATTAAAAAAAATAACCCTTTATGAAATGCAGATGTCATGCATATATCACGTAAATCTCTTAACTGCTTTTATGTAATCCACGAGTGCAAGGGTTATCTTTTATTCTAGAATGTTTGTAAGTAAGACAAGTCTTTGTTTTCCAGGTTCTTGCTATAATGTTATTCGGGTTCCTCCAGAGAAGGTGGATCCCGGGGAGACAATCCACGGAGCCCAGGTGATATGTTCTATTGCTTCTGCAGAGGGGATGAGACCGTCTTACTACCATAGCTTTGGTAAGCTCAGAGATAAGGCGCGTTGCATTGGGGTCTGCCTTAAATGCCGCTGTGGCAGACAAGCTAGTTTTCACACATTATGTGTTGATACTGCTTATCAAAGTATGCGGATAATGAGACTGAGGTTGCATTTTAATGTTTACTGTTTACTGTTTACTGTTTAATGTGTTTAGTGACATACTTCTTATGCTATCCAAATGACTGCTTAAAACGACATAATTCATTTTAGTACTAAAAAATTGACAACATCAAAAGTAAACCAGAATGTAAATTATGGACTTTGGGTGCTTTTGATGGGTTGTCAGTTTATCGGGTGCAGCAAATGTACCAACCACTCTAGTCGGGGGATGTCGATGACAGGGAGCTTGGCAGGGGCAGGGTGTATGGCACGTCTCCGTACCTTCCCTTTAACTGTGTTACAGACCTGAAACTGCTCTAAAAAGGAAAGTATTAATAGAAAAAAAATCATTTGACCATAAAAAAAATGGACAGAATTCAACATGTTAGGTAACTTTAAAGTCACAGACACTCCTTATCATGAAAAGGTCTTGACTATATTTTGGGGGGGGAAATTCATATTCTGTTTGATAACTTCAGCTTTTTCTCAGAATATTTATTTTCTGCATTCTAATATCTATATTCTGAATTTATAGCCAATCTGCTCCTGAATCTTCATCTTCAGTATAAATAGCAAAAGGATTACAGAATAAACATCATGATCACAAATGACACTTTAATATTATGCTTCTTTACTTGGTTCCTAAACTGACCAATTTAAAAAGAATAATAAGAAAGATAAAAAAGCGAGCTGAGAGCATTCAACCCAAGCTGTTCTAAGCAGTTCCCCTTTTTATGTAGGAACAGGAATTATGTAAGGCAAAGCTGGGAAGCAGTGGAGAATTCCTTCTGGCTGGCTTTTGTTTAGGTCAGAAGTCTTATGTCCTGGCATTCAGATAACTCCCCATAACCATCACGTTTCAGACAACTCCAATTTGCCAAATCCCATTTTATTGTTTACTGGAACCTTTTAGGAATGACAAGGAACTACATAATCTTCATTGAGCAGCCTCTAAAGATGAATTTGTGGAAAGTTGTCACTTCTAAACTTTGGGGAAAGACCTTTGCGGATGGCATAAGCTGGGAACCCCAGTACAACACACGGTTTCATGTGGTGGATAAGTGCACAGGACAGGTGAAGTATGTTGACCATGTTTATTGTGAAAATGGACAGATCTTTTTATGGTTGATTTTTTTTTCCCTTCACACTGGGCATTGCTTGCATAAGACGCTTGTAATCAAGGATATTGCCTTCTTCTGCAGGTAGGGCTAGCTACTTATTAATGAGCACAGTGGGTTTTGCATATTAGAAAATTGTAAGAAATGGTTTTACTTTTAATTATCTGATTCAACTAAAATGGCATCTAAGAAACCGTGGTGTACTAGCATGAATTTTTCCATATCATAATATCTGCTAAAGAGAATGTTGTTCACATAGAGGTCTTCTGTAGCTTTTGCAACGATACTTTGTTTCAATGACTTCTTGATGTGTAAGTGTGATAATCCTTCCAAAGTCCAAAGTGCCTTTGTTAAATATCTTTCTATACTCCTGATTAGTAACACTATGATATTTGTCTTCTTTTTGCCTTTCTAAAGAGATGATATCCTAAATTTACCCTAATTTCATTACCAAAAAAAATCCCATTTTGATAATGAGTACATTTGTTAAAGAATAAACACTTAACTCATCATAAGCTACTTAATAGCAGTATTTTCTCTTTTTTTTAAATAGTTTTTTAAAGTTTATTTATTTATTTATTTATTTAGAGAGAGAGAGAGCGAGCAAGCACACCAGCAGGGGAGGAACAGAGAGAGAAAGAGAAGAGAGAATATCCGAAACAGGTTCTGCACCATCAGTGCAGAGGCCAAGGGGCTGGATAATCCCAAACCACAAGATCTGACATGAGCTGAAACCAAGAATTGGACACTTAACCTACTGAGCCCCCCCGGTGCCTCAATAGCAGTATTTTCTATTCAGTCATGTGAGATAGAGTCTAGGATTTATTTATCAAATAAATAACATTGGACCATATTTCATAAGGACTTTTAAGTGAGTTGTAACAGTTGATTGGTTTATATCAAATAGCCCCGTTCATTGATTAATATGAAATGTGATGACCTAAGCAAGCAATGCTTAAATCAAAGTGTTTGCTTCTACGTTCCATATTCTACCTTTTACACTTACTAGGACTATCATTTAAAGGGGAGGGGAGTAGACCTTTTAATTTAAACTTTGTGGATCTGTTCCCTAAAGAAAAACATGAAAAAGTAAAATATCTCTTTTTCTTTGTATTTTCCCCTGCAGCTTCTTCAAGGGATGTACTACAGTAAACCTTTTCTTACTTTTCATCAAATCAATGCCTTTGAGGACCAGGGCTGTGTTGTAATTGATTTGTGCTGTCAAGATGATGGAAGGAGCCTAGAAGTTTACCAGCTACAGAATCTCAGGAAAGCTGGGGAAGGGCTTGATCAGGTAAACATCTCTGATTTGTCAAGGGTTGTCAATGTAATTTTAAATGAGCCAGGTTCTGGCTGTTTCTCTTGCTTCTTTGGCAGATAAGGAAGTAGAATGGTTTTAAAGCACTGAAGGAACAGCTTTGTCATTTACTTATTTAATACTTAAAATAATTTGAAGAACTTAATACCTAATAAATTAAAAGTGTGTTAAAGAAAACAATGAGATGTGTTTTTGGAGCACTGTGTGATTAGTTCCTTGTTACACTTGAGCACTAAACATACTTCAGTTTCCTGGAAGGGATGGCAAAATGGACTATAATATATTAATTCTCTGATAAAAGAAAGTGTTTTGGTTCATCCAGCTGAAGGGATTCTCTTTTTTCCGATACTGAATCCAAGGTAAAAATTTCCTTGGATTATGTAATGTAAATTGTTTCAGGCTGTAACTTTATTCTTCAATCTTTTTAAAATGTTGATTTAATTTTATTCTTTTTAAAGTTTACTTATTATTATTATTTTGAGTGAGAAGAGAGAGCAAGAGTGAGAGGGAGAGAGTGAGAGTGAGCGAGCAAGCAAGCGAGAGTGAAAGAGAGAGAGAGAAACATTCACCCAGGCGTCGGGGTGGAGCAGAGAACCTCGGCTCTGCTGTCAGTGTGGAGCCCGGGGCAGGGCTCAGACTCACAAACTGTGAGATCCTGACCCGAGCCGAAATCAAGAGTCGGCTACTCAACTAGACTGAGCCATCCAGGCGCCCCCACGGTTTACTTTTCTTACAAAGCGTACTTATTAGTTATTATAGCTCTCTGATAGGTCTTGATATCTGCAGTATAAGTCCTTTAGCTCTTTCCTTTTTAAAGATTGCTGGGGATTTTCTTGGCCTTTTTGAATTTCCATAAGTTTAGAGTCAACATGTCAGTTTTTGCAAATACAGAAACAAAAACAAAAACCCTGATTGGAATCATGTTGCAACTACAGATCAACTTGAGGATAATTGATATCTTTACAACAGTAAGAAATATTGAGTCTTCCAATCCAGGAACATGGACTGTCTTTCCATTTATTTGAGTCTCTTAAAAATTTCTCTCAGTAAAGTTTATGGTTTTCAGAGTCAGGATATTACATATCTTTTGTTAAATTTATCTGTAGGCATTAAGGTTTAGTTTTGAAATTATTGTAAATAGTATAGTTTATTTTTTAATTATTTTTAAAAATTTTATTTTTAAGTAATCTCTATACCCAATGTGGGGTGTGAACTTACAATCCCAAGATCAAGTGTTGCACACTCTACTGACTGAGCCAGCAAGGAGCCCCAGTCTTCTTTTTTAATTGTAAAATTTATTCAAGTGTAGTTGACATACAATATTATATTAGTTACAGGTGCACAACATAGTGAGTTAACATTTATATACATTATGAGTTGATCACAATAAATCTAGTACCATCTGTCACCATACAAAGTTGTTACATATTATTAATTATACTCTCTCTGCTGTACATCACTTCCTCATGTCCTATTTATTTTACAACTGGACTTTCATACCTTTTACCCCTTCCGCTATTTTGCCCATCCCTACACTTTCCCCTCTGGCAGACACCAGATTGTTCTCTGTTACCATTTTTAGCATCAAGTTTGCTTTAAATTTTTTTCTTCTTCTTTTTTAATTTAAATTCAAGTTAGTTAACATACAGTATAGTTTTGGCTTCAGGAATAGAACCCAGTGATTCATCTCTTACATATGACACCCAGTGCTCATCCCCAAAAGTGCCCTCCTTAATGCCCATCATCCACTTAACCCCCCCATCTCCCCTCCAAGAATGCTCAGCTTTTCTCTGTACTTAAGATTCTTTTTTGGTTTGCCTCCCACTCTGTTTTTATGTTATTTTTCTTTCCCTTCCCCTATGTTCATCTGTTGTGTTTTTCAAATTACACATATAAGTATATGAGTGAAATCATATATTTTCTTTGGCTTATTTCTCTTAGCTTTTAAGCTTTCATTTTCTGTTTTTGCTGGTATATAGAAATGCAACTGATTTTGTATATTAATTTCATATTTAGAGATTTTGCTAAATTCACTTAAATAGTTGAACTGTAGATTATTTTTGATTTTCTATGTATATAATCATGTTATCTGAAAATAATAACAGTTTTATTTCTTTCTTTTTAGTACTTATATGCCTTTTATTTCTTTTTCTTGCCTTATTATACTGGCTAGGACCTCAAATTGAAAAGAAGTGGTGAATATTTAATAATTTAATAATTCACCATTAAGTATGAAATTACTGCATGTTTTTTGCAGATACCTTTATCAGATTATCTTAATGGTGCTTTTGATGAATAACCATGTTCCAATATATTAACTTTTTTCTTTTTTGAGTAATACATTGTATATCCTGTTTCAGGCATCTTCCTATGGTAAGGTCATAAAATGATTTTCCCATGTTACCTCTAGAAGAGTTTTTAATTCTAAAAATTAAGTACCCATATATGTATTGTTCTGTTTCTGGATTTATATTCTGTTCCATTGTTCTACTTATGTATTCTTGCGCCAGTATCCCATTGTGCTGATTAATATCACTGTATAAACATCTTGATGTTTAGTAGATAAGGTCCTCCTAATATTTCTTCTATAGTGAGTGCCATGGCCATTCCTGGCCCTCTACAATTTTTGTAATTAAAAAATTTTTTTTTTTTATTTTAAAGAGAGAGAGCAAGCAGGGGAGAGGGGCAGAGGGAAAGAGAGAGAATATCCCAAGCATGCTCAGTAAGGAGCTCAACGTGGGGCTTGATCCGATGACCCTGGGATCATGACCTGCCCTGAAATCAAGAGTTGGGTGCTCAGACAACTGAGCCACCCAGGTCCCGTACATTAAAAAAATTTTTTTCATGTTTGTTTATTTTTGAGAGAGACAGTGTGAGTGGGGGAGGGGCAGACAAGGAGGCACAGAATCTGAAGCAGGCTCCAGGCTCTGAGCTGCCAGCACAGAGCTTAATTGGGCCTTGAACCCACGAACTGTGAGACGATGACCTGAGCCAAAGTTGGACGTTCAGCTGACTGAACTACCTCTGCACCCCGCTACATTTTAAAATGCATTTTAGAATCAGCTTGTCAGTTTCTACACACACACACACACACACACACACACACACACACGAACCTATCAGATTTTAATTGCATTTGCACTGAATCTACATATTAATTTGAGATAAGTTAACATCTTTACACAATGTGGCTCCTTCTAGTAATGAACACAATTTATCTTTCCATGTTATCACTTCTTTAAAGTGTTTTATAGCTGTCTGAGTATACATTTTATACATCTTTTAGGTTATAAAAAGTTAATTAAATTATTGGATTTACTCCTAAGTATCTGATATTTTTTATACTAATTTAAGTGCTATTTACTTTTGCTTTCGTTTATATTAATACTGCTGTATAGCAATGTATTTGATTTTAGTTTATTCATCTCGTATTCAGTTAATGAAGACAGTAATTCTAATAATTTACAGATTCCTTTAGATTTTCTACATCTACAATCATATCTGATGCAAGTAATGACACTTTCTTTTCTTCTTTTCCAAACTAGTTACTGATTTTCCTTTTCTTACCTTTCTTCACTGGACCTCCAGAATAGTGTTGAATGCAAGTGCAATGGTTGGCATCCTTATCTGGTGCCCAGTTTGAGAGGAAAAATCTTCATCATTTTACTCTAAAGTATGCTGTTTGCTATAGATTTAAACTAGCAAACAAACTAGTAGACTTTGTTTTTTAGAGAAGTTTTAGATTTAAAGAAAAATCAAGCAGAACATAGAGCTCCCATATATATTCCCTTCCCCTAAGGTCCCCAGGTTCCCCTATTATTGACATCTTGCCTTGGTGTGCTATATTTGTTACCGATGATGAACCAATATTTATATATTATTGCTACCTGAAGTCCATAATTTACATTAGGATTCACTCTGTGTTGTACAAATCTATGGGTTTTGACAAATGCATAAGGTCAGGTATCTACCATTATAGTACCAAACACACTCATTTCCCTGCCCTAAAAATACTGTGTTCCGTCTTCTTCCTCTCCATTTCTCTCAGTACCTAGCAACCAGTAATCTTTTTACTGTCTCTATAGTTTTTCCTTTTTCAAGATGTCATGTAATTGGAATCCTAGAGTATGTAGCCTTTTCAGACTGGCTTTTTTTCCTCTTAGTAATATGTATTTAAGGTTTCTCCAAGTCTTTTGGTGGCTTGACAGCTCATTTTTTCCATCACTGGATAATATTCTACTGTATGTACGTACCACAGTTTGTTTATCCATTCATTTATTGGAGGAAAACTTGGTTACTTTCAGTTTTTGGCAAATACAAATAAAACTGCTGTAAACATTTGCGGGCAGGTTTTGTGTGGACATAAGTTATTGATAGATTTTTTTTAACGTTTATCTATTTTTTGAGAGACAGAGATAGAGCACGAGTTGGGGAGGAGCAGACAGAGAGGGAGAAACAGAATTTGAAGCAGGGTCTAGGTTCTGAGCTGTCAGCACAGAGCCGGACACTGGGCTCGAACTCACAAATTGTGAGATCATGACCTGAGCTGAAGTCAGATGCTTAACTGACTGAGCCACCCAGGTGTCCTGATAGATTATTTTTTAAAGATACTTTTTGCTCACTTAGGAAAGTTCCCATTTACTTCTAGTTTACTAAGAATTTTTATCATGGACGGATGTTGGATCTTATCAAGTGTTTTTTCTATACTACTGAGATAATCACTTTACTTATCCTTTTTGTCTTTGGTGTGGTATATTGATTGATTTAAGAAATGTTTGTGCTTATTCATTGACTTTTGAATGTGAAGCTTTGCCTTCCATTCCTGAATCAAATCCCAGTTGGTTGCAATGTATTTTTCTTTAAATATTGTTGGATTTACTTTGTTAATATTTTATTTAGGATTTATTGCATATCTTTTATGAATAAAATTGCCATATAATTTTTCTTTCTTATAATGTCCTTGTTAAGTTTTGGTATTAAGGTTTTGTGTTGATCTCATACAGTGAGTTGGAAATTATTCTCTATTCTCTGCATGAGAATGTATAAGATTGGCATTATTTCTTAAATGTTTGGAATAATTCAAGAAGTAAGCCATCTGGGCCTATAAATTTCCTTATAGCTAGATCTTAAGTTATGCATTGTATTTCCTTAATAATATAATATTGTTATGATTTTCTTTTGTATCATGTCAGATTGGCAAATTGAGTTATTTTAGAAATTTATGTTATCTAAAATTTCAAATTTATTTGTCTGATGTTATTTGTAAGATCATTCTATGTTTTTAAAAAATGTACCTATGGTTAATTGATGCCACCTGTTTTTATTCCTGATATGGTAATTTTGCCTTTTTTTTTGTTCATTTGCTTAGGCTTGCCAGGGTCTTATCGATTTAATGAAGCTTTTCAAAAAGAACTATCTTTTTGTCTAGGTTGATCCTCTTTAATGTATGTTTGTTTTCCATTGCATCAATTTCTGTTCTTATTTTTATTACTTCCTTTCCTTTCTTCATACAACACCCAGGGCTCATCACAGCAAGTGCCCTCCTTAATCTCCACCACTCGTTTTGCCCATCCCCTGCCCACTTCCCCTCCAGCAGCTCTCACTTTGTTCTCTATTGTTAAGAGCCTGTTCTATGGTTTGCCTCTCTCTCTTTTTCTTTCCCTCCACATTTGTCGTTTGTTTTGTTTCTTAAATTCCAAATATGAGTGAAATCATATGGTCTTTCTCTGGCCCTTTGTTTTTTCTTTGTGCTTAATATGCCCTCTTTTTAACTAAGGATGTGGTTGTTTTGTTTTTGTTATTTTTCATCCTTTTGCCCACAACATATATCTTTGTGATGATAAATTTCACTCTAGCAGAGCTTTAGCTGCATCCCACAAGTTTTGATATGTTTTATCTTTATTACTTATCAGTTAAAGAATATTTTCTCCTTGAGATTTCTTTTTGAAATGTGTATTTAAAATTTCAAATATATAGGGATTTTTCTATCATTGATTTTTACTGTATGATATTGAACTGAATTTTATTGTATGATATTGAGATTTGCTTTATGGTATAGCATCAGATAATTTTTTAAATGCTTCATGTGTATTTAAAGAATGTATATTCTGGGGCGCCTGGGTGGCTCAGTCAGTTAAGCATCCGGCTTCAGCTCAGGTCATGATCTCACGATTGTGGGTTCGAGCCCCGCATCGGGCTCTGTGCTGACAGCTAGCTCAGAGCCTGGAGCCTGCTTCGGATTCTGTATCTCCCTCTCTCTCTGACCCTCCCCTGCTCACGCTGTCTCTCTCTGTCTCTCAAAAATAAATAAAAAACATAAAAAAATAAAAAAAAAGAATGTATATTCTGAATTTTGAATGTAGTGTTTTATATATGTCAATTAGGTCATATTTAATTATAATATTCAAATCTTGCCTATTTTTATTGATCTCTATTATATGAGGTTATGATATTACATGAGAGGCATATTAAAATCTCTTACTTGGACTATAGATTTTTCTGTTTCTTTTTACAGTTATTTTTATTTTATTTAATATTTTTTTAAGTAAACTCTGCCCCCAATGTGGGGCTCAAACTCATGACCCCAAGATCAAGAGTCACATGCTCTATCTACTGAGCCAGACTGGTGCCCCTATAGTTATGTTAATTTTTACTTTATATATTTTGGTGCTCTATTATTATGTACATACAAATTTAGAATTGTTTTACCTTGATGATTTATTGAACAATTTATTTCTGAATAATGTTTTTCTTTGCCTTAAAGTCTACTTTTTGCTTAGCATTTACATGCTGTAACTTTTCTATTTGTGTACTTTGTAAGCAGCATATATTTTAAAAATCCATTGTGCTAATTCTTGACTTTTAATTGAGCATTTAGTTGGAACAGTCACCAATATATTGAAGTCTAAAAAAGCCATCTTACTGTTCACTTCCTGTTTGTGTCATTTTTTATTTTTCTCTCTCCTTTCTTGCCTTCTCTGGTTTGGTTGAGTATATTTTATTTTTTGATTTCCATCTCTCCTCACCCAAACCTCATTCTACCCTCTGTACATTAGCTTGATAATTATACATTCTTTTAGTGGTTATTTTATTTTACTTATTTTTTTAAAGTTTTTTAATGTTTATTTTTGAGAGAGAGAGAGAGTGAGTAGGGAAGGGGCAGAGAGAGAAGGAGACATAGAATCCCAAGCAGGCTCCAAGCTCTGACCTGTTAGCACAGAGCCACCTGCGGGGCTTGAACTCACCAGCCCTGAGATCACGACCTGAGCTGAAATTGCATGCTTAACCAACTGACCCCCTCCCCCGACCCTGTCCCCAGGCATCCCTGGTGGTTATTTTAGCGATTACAATATGTATCGTTAGTTTAACACAATATATTATAAATTGGTTCCTTAATTCTTTGCAGACAATGCAAGAACTCTGGAACACATAAACTCTATTTACTCTTCTCCTGATTTATATGCTACTGTGGTTGTATATTTTAATTTTCTCTCTATATTAAAGCCTACAGGATATTATTATTGTTGCTTTATGTAATCATAGTTCTCCATACTACCCATTTACCCACATCTGTACCTTTCAGCTGCTCTTAATTCCTCCTAGTCTGTCTGAGGCTTCCATGTGGAATCATTTTCTTTCTAACAAAAGAATACCTTTTGGTATTTCCTTTGGTTCAGATATGCCTATGATGAAATCTATTTTTGCTTGTCAGAAAAATATCTTTATTTTACCTTCTTTCTTGAAGAATGTTTTCATTGGATAAAGAGTTCTAGGTTGTTATTATTATTTTTAATGCTTTAAAGATGTTTGGTTGTATCCCAATTCCTGGTGAGAAAAAAGTAGTCAGTCTAAGCTTTGCTCCTTTGAAGTTGATATTTTTTCCTCAGCTGAATGATTAAAAACTTTTTCTTAATGCTTTTTTTTTTTTGAGAGAGAGAGCGAGCGAGCAGGGGAGGAGCAGAGAGAGAGGAAGACAGACGACCTGAAGGGAAGCGGGCACTGCACTGACAGCAGAGAGCCCAGTGTGGGGCCCAAACTCATGTATCATGAGATCATGACCTGAGCCAAAGTTGGATGCTTAACTGACTGAGCCGCCCAGATAGCCCATCCTCTCTGACTGATTTTAAAATCTTCTCTTTGATTTTCTGGAGTTAGTCCTATGATAGCTCTCAGTATGCTTTTCTTTTTATTTATTTTACTTTGGTGTTTTTAGGGATAATTGAATCTATGGTTTGATGTCTTCCATTAGTTTTGAAAAATGTCATGTATTTCTTCAATATTGCATCTGGTAAATCCTTTCTCTTCCTTCTCTCTGTGTTACTCCTTTTCACTCATCTGTTGCTTATGTTCTGTTCAGTATTTACCATTCTTCTCTCTCTCTCTAAGCCTGTTGTTTTGGATATTTTCTTCTTACCTGTCTTACAGTTAATTTTTTCTTCAACAGTGTCTCTTCTGCTCTTAAACTCTGCCACTAACTTCTTAAACTCATTGCATTTTCAGTTCTAGAATTTTAATTTGGCGCTCTTTTATAATTTCTAGTTCTCTGCTATAATTCTCAGTTTAAAAGATTTTCCTCCAACATATTCAGAATCTTAGAGTCTGGTAGCTTCTATTATCTGGATCCCTGTGGCTCTGATTCTGCTGTTTGTTATCTTGTTTTGTATTATTTTGTTTTTTAAGCATGCTCTCATCTTCTCATGTGCTGGCTAATTTTTATTGTATAGAGAATATTGGGTTTGGAAAATTGTAGAGATATTTTGAGACCAGGCTGATCTTATGTTCCTCCAAGGAAAATTTTATTTACTTTTGGCTGATTAGTTGGGTACATGATCAATTCCAGATATTCTTAATCTAGTTCTGAGGCTTGGGATATTTTGAAGCAGGGCACAGTTCATGAAAGAGCGGAACTACTTGTTCATTCTTACTCTTAGGTGCTGACCAAAAAGTGTCTTGACCCAAAGAGCTAGGGGTTTATCAGGGCTTCTCCTTTTTGGCAGTCCTTTAACCCCAACTTTTATCCCTTTAATTTATCGAAAATATCAAAATCTACTCACCAGGGTTAAGTGGTGGGGGAGATGGGTTAGCCATATCTTGATAAAGAGGTAGCATGAAGGATCCTTGTGGTGATTTTATATCTTGAGTGTGGTGGTGATCACATGAATTTACACATGATAAAATTGCATGGTACTAAATACACACTCACACACACTCAGATGAGTGCATGTTAGGCTGGTGAAATCCAAATAAAGTTCATGGATTATATGAATGTAAATTTTCCAGTTGTGATATTGTCCTGTAGTTATCCAAGACACTGTCATTGGTGAAAGTGGATGAAGGATACATGTGATCTCTCCGCATATACAGAGATATGTAACATGAAACTTACCATTCTAACCATCTTCAGGTGTTCAGTTCAACGGCATTAAGTCCATTAACAGTGTTGTGCAACCATCATCACTGTCCATTTCCAGACTTTTTCATCATCCCAAATGGAAACTCTACCCAATCAACAACAGATCCCTCTTCCCCTCTCTCTCCAGTCTTTGGTAGCCTCTATTCTACTTCCTGTTACTATGCATTGCCTATTCTAGTTACTTCATATCAGTGGAATGGGACAAGAGTTATTTTTTGTGTTTGGCTTATTTTATTTAGCATAACCTTTTTGAGGGTCGTTCATATTGTAACATGTATCAGAATCCCATTCCTGTTAAAGGTTAAATATCCTTGTATGTACTACATTTTGTTTATTCATTTGTTGGGCAACATTTGGGTTGTTTTTACCTTTTGGCTATTGTGAACAGTGTTATGAACGATTGTGAACAGTGTTATGAACGATTGTTAACAGTGTTATGAACGATTGTGAGCAGTGTTGTCATGAACGATTGTGAACAGTGTTGTTATGAACGATTGTGAACAGTGTTATGAACGATTGTGAACAGTGTTGTCATGAACGATTGTGAACAGTGTTATGAACTATTGTGAACAGTGTTATGAACTATTGTGAACAGTGTTGTTATGAACGATTGTGAACAGTGTTATGAACGATTGTGAACAGTGTTATGAACGATTGTGAACAGTGTTGTTATGAACGATTGTGAGCAGTGTTATGAACTATTGTGAACAGTGTTGTCATGAACGATTGTGAACAGTGTTGTCATGAACGATTGTGAACAGTGTTATGAACGATTGTGAACAGTGTTGTCATGAACGATTGTGAACAGTGTTATGAACGATTGTGAACAGTGTTGTCATGAACGATTGTGAACAGTGTCGTCATGAACGATTGTGAGCAGTGTTGTTATGAACTATTGTGAACAGTGTTATGAACTATTGTGAACAGTGTTGTTATGAATGATTGTGAACAGTGTTAGGAACGATTGTGAACAGTGTTATGAACGATTGTGAAGTGTTATGAACGATTGTGAACAGTGTTATGAATGATTGTGAACAGTGTCATCATGAACGATTGTGAGCAGTGTTGTCATGAACGATTGTGAGCAGTGTTGTTATGAACGATTGTGAACAGTGTTGTCATGAACGATTGTGAACAGTGTCGTCATGAACGATTGTGAACAGTGTCGTCATGAATGATTGTGAGCACTGTCGTCATGAACGATTGTGAGCAGTGTCGTCATGAACGATTGTGAGCAGTGTTGTCATGAACGATTGTGAGCAGTGTTGTTATGAACGATTGTGAGCACTGTCGTCATGAACAATTGTGAACAGTGTTGTCATGAACGATTGTGAGCAGTGTTGTCATGAACGATTGTGAGCAGTGTTGTTATGAACTTTGGCACTCAAGTATATATCTGAGTCCCTGTTTTAAATTCTTTTCGTATGTAACTAGAAGTAAAACTGTGGATCCTATGATAATTCTGTAACTGACTGTTTGAGGAGCTGCCACACAGTTTTCTACAGCAGCTGCACCATTTAACATTCCCACCAGCAGTTCACAGGGGTCTCACAGCACTTGTTATTTTCTGTTTTTGATTTTTTTATAATAACCACCCTAGTGGGTATGAAGTAATATCTCATTTGATATTAATTTTGATTTGCATTTTCCTAATGACTAATGAGTGATGCTGAGCATCTTTTCATATACTTATTGGCCATTTGTATACTTTTGGCAAAATGTTCATTTTCTTTTTTTGCCCATTTTTAATCAGTTGTTTATTTTTCTATATTATTTCATGTGAATCTGCAGTGATCTCAAGATTAAAAAAAGTTTAACAAAAAATCATTTTATTTTCTCAGCCTCTCTGCTGCCTTTTTCTGGAAGCAGCTGATATCCATAGGGGACAGCTGCTCCTAGTATCTTGTTTACCTCTAGGTGTCTGTCTCCCTCCAAACCTCTGCCCTGTTATTCTTCACTGCCTTTTTAGCTCACCGGTGCCTTCAAACAGCTATTGTTTATTTTTTATTTTGGGGGGGATTATAAAGCATTTTAAATATATAATTTATTGTCAAGTTAGCTAACATACAGCGTATACAGTGTGCTCTTGGCTTCAGGAGTAGATTCCCATGATTTATCCCTTAGTACAGTACCCATTGCTCATCTCAACAGGTGCCCTTCTCAATGCCTCCCCAATTTTCCCCTCCCCACTGAATTTCCCATCAACCCTCAGTTTGTTCTCTGTTAAGAGTCTCTTATGGTTTGCCTCCCTCTCTAACTATTTTTTTTCTCTTCCTTTTCCCCATGGTCTTCTGTCAAGTTTCTGAAGTTCCACATGAGTGAAAACATATCTGTCTTTCTCTGACTGACTTATTTCACTTAGCATAATACCCTCCAGTTCCGTCCTTGTTGCTGCAAATGGCAGGATTTCATATTTCTCATTGCCGAGTAGTATTCCATTGTATATACAAACCACATCTTCTTTACCCATTCATCAGTTGATGGACATTTGGGCTCTTTCCATAATTTGGCTATTGCTGAAAGTGTTGCTATAAACATTGGGGTACGTGTGCCCCTCTGCATCAGCACTCCTGTATCCTTTGGGTAAATTCCTAGTAGTGCTATTGCTGGGTCGTAGGGCAATTCTATTTTTAATTTTTTGAGGAACCATCACACTGTTTTTCAGAGCAGCTGCACCAGTTTGCATTCCCACCAACAGTGCAAGAGGTTTCTCGTTTCTCCATATTCTTGCCAGCATCTGTTGTTTCCTGAGTTCAAACAGTTATTTTAATCATTTTGTCTAGCCTCTTTCACTGTTCTCAGTGGGACAGTTGATCCACATTACCTAAGCCACCATTATTGGAAGTCTCTTTTTGTTCAGGTATGAGTTTGCAAAAGGAAAAAAAAATGTTCACATAAATTTCAAAGTAATTTAAAAAATCTAACTCTTAAGAAAATCTAACTCTCTGTGAATCTTAAAAATCGCACTGAATCTTTAGTCAGTAAAAACATTTCTGTGTGAGATGCATCAGGTAGATGAGGGGAAATAGCATATTTTGTTCTCCATCTTCCAGTGTTTTTTTTTTTTTTTTGGCATTTGAACATTTATTTATTTATTTATTTATTTATTTATTTATTTATTTATTTATTTATTTTAGAGAGAGAGAGAGAATCTCAAGAAGGCTCTGCATTGACAGCACAGAGCTTAGTACAGGGCTCAAATCCACGAACAGTTGAGATCATGACCTGAGCCAAAACCAAGAGTCAGACCCTTAACCGACCGAACCACACAGGTGCCCCTCTTACAGTATTTCAAGAAAGGAAAATATGCTTAAAGCACTCTTATTGTCAGAAAAAATACACTCATTTTTTAGGGTCTCCTGCTTAAACATGATTTCTGCAAGGAGGTTGTGTTGGGGATCCTCAGAGTCACTCTTGGTTTGATGATTCAGTAGGCGGGCTCACAGATCTCAGAAAAATCAGCAAGTAGAAAGGTGCGTGGGATGAAGACTGGAGGAAACCACGAGGTGCACCCGTCCAAGTCCTCTTCCGGTGGAGTCAGACAGGACACACCCGAGTCCTCTAGCCACTTGTGACAACGTGGATGGAGTGTTGCGTGCCAGGGAGGCTCCCCCAAGCTGGTCATCCAGGGATTGTATTGGGTATATCAGCACACAGGCCTATAGCCCCTCCACAACCTCAGTTTCGCAAAGCTCCGTATGCACACAGCGAAGCACGTGTTCGTTATAAATCACACTGTTTGTGTAAGCTGCCTGCACAAAGCAGTACAGTGTGGCTCACGACCTCAGGCATGTGAACCCAGTCTTGTCGGACAGAACATTCCAACAGCTCAGTTCCCAGGTGCCAGCCAAAGACCCAGGCCAGCCATCATGAAAACGGACCTTTCTTGAGAATGTGCCGGCTTTGAGCAAGCCAGGCCTACTAAGTTAATGCTTCCCTATGCCGAGGTCTGTGCAGACCAAACATGAAAACTGAAGCACCCCTGTTACTCTCTACTCTCTCACCCTGCAGTGTTTCTTAATGGCAGTTATCATGATCCAAGACCTCATTCGTGTATTTGACACTAATCCAATAACATATATTTTAATTCTTACTTATCATCATTCTTTCCCTGCTAGAATGTGAGTTCCATAAGGTCCAGGGACTCTCTTCACTGTTGCATCCCCAGTGTCTAAAACAGTGCTTTGTCTAGAGTAGGTACTCAACAGACGTTTGTGGAATAGATGAATGAATGAAAATGATCATTTATGCAATTACTTAGGAACGCTTGACTTGATATACATTATTGGGACATGCTGTCATTCTAAGAATGCCATTTCCTCATCCGTTTCTTTTTCCTGAACAGGTCTATAATTCCGTAGGCAGGTCTTTCCCTCGGAGGTTTGTTTTGCCCTTGCACGTCAGTTTGAATGACCCTGAGGGAGAGAACCTCAGCCCACTGTCCTATTCTTCAGCCACTGCTGTGAAACAGGCCGATGGAAAGGTACGCTATCAAAGGACATTAGACTAAGACTTTGAATTTTAATTGTGTTCCTCTATTCATTGGCTGTTTTCCACAAGGTTTGTTGCCCAATAAGTCTGCTATCATTCCCCTGAGCATGGTAAGGTCATGACAGTCGCTTGCACAACAAGTGCAGAATTCTGAATGGGCGTGAGTGCTGTTTACCTATCCTTTTTGTGTTTAAAAAAATTTTTTTTTTATAGTTTACTTATTTTTGAGACAGAGAGAGACAGAACACAAGTGGGGGAGGGGCAGAGAGAGAGGGAGACACAGAATCTGAAACAGGCTCCAGTTTCTGAGCTGTCAGGACAGAACCTGACGTGGGACTTGAACCCACGAACCGTGAGATCATGACCTGAGCTGAAGTTGTACACTTAACCGACCGAGCCACCCAGGCGCCCCTCCTTTTTGTGTTTTGAAACAGATATGTCATTTTTCTAATGGTTGTGGAATGGCTGAGTATTTGAGATTGGTGCTGATCGTCTCCCCCTTTTGGATAACTTGTGCTTACCACGGGCATGCCGTCGTGTCGCAGTTAATGTCTTAGCTTCGGCAGAGGAAGAAGGGCACGTCCACCCTGTATGCCATGTGACAGCTACGTCACAAGACCCAGTAATCTCTCATGCATTCACACACATGATGGAAAGAGGAACAACAGGAAAAATGACCTTGTCTCAATTTCCAAGCCGTATTTCAAACTCTTAGCTCCCTCACTCACCTACACTGCATAAAGTCGGTGAGAAAGTACGAATCACTGCAGATCCTTTGGGGCCTCTTTTAGATCTGGTGCTCCTATGAAAGTCTACACCCCGAGAGTCTAGAGGATGAAGGAGGGGTTGAATTTCCCCAGATCAACTATGGCCAATTCAGTGGCAGAAAGTATCGTTTCTTCTATGGCTGTGGCTTTCGGCACCTGGTCGGGGATTCTCTGATCAAGGTTGACGTGGTAAACAAGACATTGACGGTAATGAAAATCTCTTTCCCTTTCTGAACTCTTAAAAGACCTCTTCTGCCTTTTGAATTAGTTTCTGTTTTGTTAATTTCTTTTTTTTTTTTAAAGGAAGGAGTGACTTTCTTTAAGGTTTTTCTTTTTAATGTGTTATTTATTTTTAGAGAGGGAGAGAGAGGTTGAGGGAGAGAGAGAGACTGAGAGAGAGCGAGCAAGCAAGCCTGGATGCGTTGGGGAGAAGCAGAGAGAGAATCTCAAGCAGGCTCCGAGCTGTCAGGGCAGAGCCCAGTGCAGGGCTGGAGCTCACAAACTGTGAGATCGTGACCTGAGCCAAAATCAAGTCGGACAGTTAACTGACTGAGCCACCCAGGCGCCCCTTGAACTTCTTTAGTATTCAGGCAGCTCAACCATTTACTTTTATTCAGCTTTGAGAACCACAGAATCACCTAGGCTATGGGAATGTTCCCTCTAGGGAATCTTAAATGAATCCCAAGCCCAGAAAAACAAGTCTCTGTTTGATGTTATTTTTAGAGAAATTATGGGTTTCAGGTTGTTGGGACACTTGGAGTTCAGGTCAATGGGAAATTGTAACTGCACAGACTATGTCTGATGTGACGGAGCCTGCAGCCGCAGGCCCCCCACCTCCCCTCTGTTCAGCTCAGCGAGCCCGATTCTTTTACTGTCCAGATAGTGTTCTGACAGCAGGTGCATGCTGGGAGTGAGAGGAGCTGTAGAAGGCTTCCTATTCATCAGTAGCCTTCTATTAAATACTTTTTTGGGGTTATTACAGGTTTGGAGAGAAGATGGCTTCTACCCCTCGGAACCCGTGTTTGTTCCGGCACCGGGAGCCAGTGAAGAAGATGGTGGGGTGATTCTCTCTGTGGTGATCACCCCCAAGCAGGTAAATGTATCTCTCCATCACCAGTCAGGAAGAGGAGTCGCACTGAGCCTTTTGAAGAATGTATTCAGTGCTGCTCTCAATAGTTTATCTGATTCCAATACAGTACTTTCTCCCTTTTCTTCCCCCCTCCTATGTACACAGCCTTTTATCACAATCCGTGCTTTATTATTATTTTACAATTCTCTTTATATAGTCATCATCATAATTTACATTTTGCATAGATATTCATTTACAAAGAACTTTAACACACATCATCTTATTTACTCATCAGAAGAGCTTTGTTGAAACAGAGAGGGAGGCAAACCATAAGAGACTCTTAAATACTGAAAACAAGCTGAGCGTTGCTGGAGGGGAAAAGGGGTGGGTTAAATGGGTGATGGGCATTAAGGAGGGCACTTTTGGGGATGAGCACTGGGTGTCATATGTAAGAGATGAATCACTGGGTTCTATTCCTGAAACCAAGACTACACTGTAAGTTACCTAACTTGAATTTAAATTTTTTAAAAAAGGAGATCTTTTTTGCATACCATTTTACACACATGGAATTTGTAATTTAGAGACATTGTGGGACCTTGTGTTAGATCCCACAGTGGTGAAGCTGGTGTGTAAATCTCAGTCTTCTGCCGTTCAGTCTGATGTTCATGCCACCATCTGTGCTGCCAGTTTCAGTGCCCCAAAGGTGTATGTGGTGGCCCTTCTCGGCAGTGGTGATGTCTTAACTTCTTGTCTGAGGCAGTCCTGTGGCCGAGAGGCTCACTTTGAGTACCGGCTTTGGTCAGTTATTAGTGACTGCCTGGCGTGTGGGATCCTGAGACAAGGAGGGTGCCGTGATCAATTACCAATACCAGCCACAGGCTCCCGAGGACTTTGTCCTCATCCCGTGGACTTGCCACTCCTGCAGTTACAGCGGGGCGAGTATCAGCCCGCCTGGTAATGCTGACAAAGTTACTTGGACAGTTCCAAAGTAACTGGAGGCACAGAGCTTAGAAAATTTGAAGAAAACATTTCTGTGTCCCTTAGGAGATTAAAAAGGCGCAGGTAGAAAGATCCTTAAACTCAGAGAGATTCTGTGAAGGTAATTGACATAAACAACAATTTCTTCACTCTGGGCTTGAACTTCTTCTGCCATAATTTCCTTTCCTGCTGGTTCAGCAATTCCGCAAGCATTCCGTGCATGGATAGCCAAGCACTGTGCTGTCTGAGGATAGATAGGAAGATGCATAAGACATGATCAAAAGAATTTTCAATCTTGATTTTTCCTTTTCTAGAACAAAAACAATTTTCTCCTAGTCCTGGATGCCAAGAACTTCGAAGAATTGGGCCGAGCCGAAGTGCCTGTGCAAATGCCTTATGGGTTCCATGGCACCTTTGTCAACATCTGATGGAACAACTCACAAGGCCTAGAAACTAGGTTTACAATGAACATGCTCTGTACAAAAAAGAGCAAAAAAGCACCTTACCTTCCAAACTGTAGACATCTGGTTTTAAAATTTCTATTAAAAACCGAATTTTTGGGCGTCTGAGTGGCTCAGTTAGTTGAGCATCTAACTCTTGATTTGGGCTCTGTGCTGAGTGTGGAGGCTGCATGGGATTCTCTCCCTCACCCCCTGCCCCTCCCCAGCTCTCTATCTCTCTCAAAATAAACTTAAAAAAAACTGAAACAAAACAGGATTCTTGAGATAATCATGGTTTTATGTTTTCTTAGGGCTCTTCCTTAAAAACGTTAAGCAAGTATTGATATGGCCTTTTGAAGAGAGTTTTAAATTTATATTTACTAGATACATCTTCCTCTAGGTAATAGGAATACATGAAAGGAAAAGTGGAGCTGAGGCGCCACCACCACCACCAGGTGGTGACAGAGGCCCATACACTTGGGGAAAAAATACGAATAATCACAGATTGTAAAAGACGACGATGGCTCTAGGAAGCACCTTGTTGTGTCCCACCACAGCCTGCCTGTTGCCACGGGCTCGCAGGGCTCTCAGAGGACAGGAAGCCCGTGATGTCATGCTCGCAGGCGTGATGTCATGCTCGCAGGCCTTCATTGAAAGCAGCTGCTCCCCCGCTGTCCTCAGATGCCACAGCGTTTGAACCACTGACTGCCACCTTCCACCCCACCCCCAGCTCCGCCTTGGGAGGGTGTTGTTTTGAGGGCCATCACTTAAATCAGCCATTTCTTCTCATCGCCAGAAATGGAAGAATTGGTAGCTCTTTATTTGATCGGGCAACAGGTGGCACTAGAGGCCGTATAATCTCCACACGTCTAAACCCTGCCAGCCCAATGCTTCCCGTGTCTGCCGCGTGAGCCACACCCTTGCCAGTGCCCTGGAGACCCCTTCTTCCCTTTCCCTTCAGTCATACCTCCTCCCTCCACTGAACTCCAAACCCCGGCCAGTTAAACTTTCAGGGCTCCCTCTGCATACGGAATGCTCCGGGGAAGCCTCCCTGATGTGTAGTTTGGGAAAACCCTGCGCTCCCTGCAGAGCCAGTTTCTTCCCAGTCTTCCTCAGGAGTTACTACAAACGCCATAAACCCAGTTGTCTGTAGTGAAGTGTTCCCGCAGGCACAGAAATGCCATGGGTCAGTGCTTACATTGGGGCACCAGAGGGAGAGTTCTAAGTTTTGTGTCTGGGCTGATGAAGCACAGAGCAAAAGCAGCAGGTACTAGAATAGACGTGGAGGCTTCAAGGCTGAGGTTACGGTAAGACTGCCTAAATCCCTGGTATCTCACGGAAGGCATTGTACTCCCTCCCCCACCTCCCCCCCACCCCGATATAGGGAGGATATATTTAGATCTTATCTGTATCTAAAGGGGGGCAGAGACTCTAGCTGACATCTGGGAAGTACGCAGATCTGATAATGTCTTTCCTCTATAAATCTTTACTCCGTCCTAACCACAGGGAGTGAAGTTCAAACATATAAGGGTTATCAGTACAATTATAAGATATTGACCCAAGGATGACTGAATTCTGCCGTGGGTCTGTCGTCTCTGAGCTTCTTGAAGAAGATAAAAAGGGATCGATGACATTTTATTTTTTAAGATGATTATTTATTTAGAGAGGTGAGAGGCAGAGAGAGAGGGGAGGGAGAATCCCAAGCAGGCTTCTCACCATCTATGTAGAGCTCGACTCGGGCTCTGTGTCATGAACCGTGAAATCATGACCTGAGCCTCAACCAAGAGACAGTTGTTCAACCTACTGAGCCACCTAAGCAGGCATCCCACAGTGATATTTTATAATCTGCCCATGCCTGGTAACCCAGTGCCGAGAGTTCTGGTAAACTTGAGTGACCGAGTGACTAAGGCTGAAAGCCTAGGTAGGGCCTCTTCCTCCCCCTAAGCCCAGCTCGTCACTCACCAGTGTCAGAGACTCGAGGAGAGGGAGTGTGTGGTGCAGATGGGAGGGGAAGGGGGTCTAGGACTCATCCCAGTTACTCGCTCTTAACTAATTACATCCGCAAAGACCTATTTCCGCATAAAGTCATGTTCTGAGGTCCTGGGGGCTCAGCATACTAATCTGGGGGGGACATGATTCAACTCATAACAGGATGACTGGGGGTGAATTTGGTGAGCACCTTTAATAAAAAAAAATGTAGAGCAAACAATCTGCAAATGCAATGCCATATTTTATTTAAGTAATTTCTCAGAAATTCCTTTTGCTTTGTATTTTGATTCTTAAGACTTCATTCAGAAAGAGTCAAGCATTTGTGTAACCATTGACCATTAATTACACTGCTTATCTCCGATGTGGTCAATGCCTGGCAAGTACTGTTTTATTGTAAGTTATCTTGGATGAGTAACTCACTTATGTGGGCCTGTGCTTACTTAAAAATTTTTTTTTGATGTTTATTTTTGAGAGAGGGAGAAAGAGAGAGAATCAGAACATGAGCAGAGGGGCAGAGAGAGAGAGGGAGACACAGAGTCTGAAGCAGGTGCTGGGCTGTCAGCACAGATCCCCATGTGGTGCTTGCATTTGTGAACCGCAAGATCATGACCTGAGCTGAAGTCAGACACTTAACTGACTGAGCCACCCAGGGGCCCCCTGGCCCATGCTTTCTTATCCATGAGAGGACTGGACTAGAGTGTCTATCTCAGAAATCTCTGAAGTTTATTCTTTGATGTTCTTTACAGTAAGCCCAATGGAGGAGATAATAAAAATATTTGAAAATGTGCTAAGAATGTTTGCTCCATGATAATGAAGAGCAAGAGTATGTAGCTGGAAACAGGAGACATTTGGGAGAAATCACCACTTGGGGCTTGTATGCCTGTCACTCCCATGATTTAATCCATCCTTCCTGGAAGACTGCCAGACACACTTTGCTAAATAAATATTTGCTAAATAAATAAAATAGATATTTAGCAAAGGAATGAATGGAAGCAAGAGGTAACATAATACTGGGAACCGGTAAGGAGTGTGGATACTCCTTATAAGCAGATGTGAGGAAACACGATCCGTTTATTCCGGAGGTGTCAACATAGGACAGAGAGTTGCTAACGTGTGTGTTCATGACTGCATGTGTTAACACTGATAAATGGTTTTATGCACGTGTGTGGATGATAAGGAAAGCTTGAGAATTTCCCTTAGTACAAAGAATCTTTACAAACAGTCCAAAGGTAGTGTCATTTCTGAAAGTCAAGTGCTCCTACATGTGTGCTGAAATCCTCCCTCCCTTTATGCTAGAAGTAGATTGGCCCTGAGGCTCGCCTCTGAGTAACCAACCAGTGGAGGTTATCATAACCAGGGCTTTCTAGAAGGGAGTGGGTCCTGCACAGAGGTCCCCTCAGTACCCACAGTGTGGCCAGGCTGACCCTAACCTTCCGAAGTGGCCTACCGCTGAGCAGACCTTAGGACGAAAGACACTAAGGCCTCCCCCACCCACTAAGGCCTCTTTCATCCCAACCCTTGCCGTCCAAGGGACCGACAGGACGGGCCGCTTTGCTACCTCCGGGCCAGCAGAGGGAGCCGCCGCAGCGCGGAGCCGAGCGCGCGGGCGCCGGCCGCACTGCGCAGCCGCGGAACGCTCGGCCGGTGCCCGCCCCGCGGGGACCCGAGCCGGGAGGCCAAGCGATGAGCGCCGCGGGCGCGGGCGCGAGCGGTCGCCGCTGGGCGCGGCTGTCCCGCCTCGTCTCCTTCAGCGCGACCCACCGGCTCCACAGGTGGGGTGTGCCCACAGTGCCCACGCTCTGGGCGGGGCCCGGGGGCCGGAGCGCAGGTGTGCGAGCTGAGGCGCGCCCCCGGCTTCCCTGGCGACAGGGTGACGGTGGCAGCTGGAGCGGAGGAGGCCGCGGGGCGCGGTGGCCGACCGCGGAGGCGCGCTCGCTGGCTCCGAGCCTTGGAGCCACCTCGGGGACCCCCACGTTCTCCCGGTGGAGCGCGAGGGGGTGCTGTGCGGTCGGAGCGGTGACCCCGTGCTCAGGTGACGCAGTGCCGGGCACGTGCTGAGCACTCGGTAAACGTGAGCTGCTCCGAGGTGCCAGGAGCGCTAGCCATGTACCCAGTACAGCTACAGCAGCGCAGGGTCACCCCCTGCTCAGCACGAGTGTCGTGAACCCAGGCGTCCCCTCTCGTGGGGCCGCCCTGAGAGCAGGCAGCGCGGCCGGGGTTTGAACCCCAGCACTCGGGCTGCTTGAGCGCCCCGACGGGTTGGTGTGGAGGCGAGTTTTTGCCTCTCCGCAGCAAGCCCCGCTCTCAGCAGGACGGGTCCCGGCCTGTGCAACGAGGATAATCATTTCTAACCGGCGTCGTCCGGTCGCTCACTAGGCAGGTATCTGTGGCGAGCAGGTCAGGGCTTGTGTCAGGTGACAGGTGTGTTGTTAGGCGGCGGCGATCAGCACGCACCCATCCCCGCCTGTGTCCGCCCTGCAAGATCCGGCCGATCTTGTGGAGGGCACGGGACGTAATTTTGTGCAAAGGCAAAAGCAATCTAGAGGTCAGTGGGTGAGCGGGAGGGAGTGGGAGAAACTAATAAAGAGGGTCTCAAAAAGAAGGGGCCGTGTACTAGCACGTTCACATAGGAGGCCTCACTCAAGATGCGTCGTTGATCGGACCGGTAGAGAGTAAAAGTTCACGCAGAAAATTGTTTTCCGGGGCGCCTCCGTGGCTCAGTCGGTTAAGTAGCAGACTGCGGCTCAAGTCATGATCTCACAGTGGTTGGGTTCCAGCCCCACATCAGGCTCTGTGCTGACAGCTCGGAGTCTGTGTCTCCCTCTCTCTTTGCCTCTCCCCTAGTCGTCTCCCCCACCAAATAAACATTGAAAAAACTTTAAAAAACGAAAATTGTTTTCTGCCTGGAACAACTGAGTATTGTAATTTGAACGTTTCACCTAATTTGAATGCCCCTCACTGGATTGGTGACGTCAGTGGGCCCTGGCTAAGGCATTACAATGCAAGGGAGTTAAAGAGGAGCGCAGTAGGTCAGGTCACTATTTTAAAGGAGAAATGAGATTTTAGGCCACTGAAGACAAGCATCTTTTATCGTTGCGTGTCCTTGCTTCATTCAGCCCAAGCCTCATACGGAGTAGGCACCCAGGAGTAGGTACCCAGGAAGTGCTTGGGGGGTGGAAAAATAGAAGGGCCTTGAGCCTATCAGTTGGAATCTTGCTGTGGAACAAGGTGTGGACTTTGTTTATGCGAATTTGTATGGTACAGTAGCCTAATTAGGGGGCACACACTGGTTCCTGACAGCTGAATAATGAAATCGGAATGACTTATGACTCTCCATTTGGTGAGCTAAAGTGATAATAAATTGTGAACCTTTTCAACGGCTAGAGCAAATACTGTAGGGAACAGAGAGGGTGTCTGAACTTGTGACATGCTGATTCTTTTTTCTTTTTCTTTTTTTTGTCAGCAAATGCCTGAGTAACGAAGAAAACCTGAAACTGTATGGAAAATGCAACAACCCAAATGGCCATGGGCACAATTATAAAGGTGAGGGAAAAGCTGATGAGGGAAAAGCTGGTGAGGGAAAAGCTGGTGAAATTTTAGCCCTTTCAATAAGGAGGAAAGTGTGATCAGCAAACATAGTCCGAAAGAGTAAAAAAACCTTACGAGCAAAGCATGAGTACCTCAAGCCTTGAATGTACAGTCACACGGAAGTTCAGACTGGAAAAAAAATCTGTTGCCTCGGTTGGATGTGTCTTAAATTTTAAATCTGCTGTGTTGGAGATAATGAATGGTTTAAATAATTTTTTTTTAATCCTTGGCCTTAGTGTACATAATGAGATTTTTTGGCACCATGCTTCCTTCTAATTAGGTATTGTTGAGGCTAACGTTAAAATTAGACCGTATTCTTTGAGTAAATAATGACTGACAAAAGGGAGCTGTTGGCTAGGAATATGCTGTATGGCAGGAAAATAAGCTGGGTCTAAAACTTTGCCAGCAGTGTTCCAAGAAAATAGTTAATTTATGCGAGTGTAAGAGATGTGATTCTTTGAGATAAAGCCCGTATCTCAAAAAACAGCTACATAAGCCATTGAGGATCTCGGCAGATAGTATGGCAGGGTAAAAAGAGTAGGAAAGGTGTCAGAAGCTCAGACTTTCTAGTTTAGTTACTGCCTCCTGATCTATGATATTTGTCATTCTTCGTTTGCTTACTTATCGCACAGTACCTAATGGTGTTTGCACAGAGCTGGAAAATAGATCTATTTAAGTTATTAATTGTAAAACATTCTGAGCATCATTTTTCAAATGCTTCCTACACGCACTTCGTTAACTCACAGAGCATTACCATAAACTGGGTACGTTCATGGGAGCAAAGGCACCAGGGTTGCAGGCCCATTTGTGGCTTTGCCTCCTCAGAAAGGTACTGCCCAGGAGTGGGCCAGCCCGGTGTGCAGCCGGACTTCTTTCTGTACATAATCTGCCTTTACAGGCAGCGATCAAGCAGCATCTCATCCTACCTAGTGGGCATTCCTACCCAGTGCATCAACCTTGTAAATAGAATTTATACCCTGTCTGGCTTTGGCCAAGGCTCCCGCTAAGCCTCTCTGTCTTGGTTGAGTCTTGCTTTCATTACTAAAAAGATCTTAACTAGAAGAGCAGCTGTTTTAGGGAAAATCTAAATAGAGCTTTGCAGGGCAGAGGTCGAACACTTACTTTATGTTGCTAACTTGTGCTTCGGTGTTCCCTGTTGAAAGTCATGTGGTTTTTTGGTATTCTGTTTTCTTTCCCATAGTTGTGGTGACCGTTCATGGGGAGGTACGTGCTGAAAATATCTGTGTGATTTGTGCAGATTGCTGGGCCCGCTCAGCCAACATCATGGATTCTGTGTCGGAAAATTCTGTTCAAATCAGTATTGCTTCATTGTTGGTCCTTGTGTATGGTGAGCCGCTGCCATTCCAGGCCCTTCGTCTCCCAAAGGGTTATCTTTAATCTGCTCTGTGTGGACAGGTAGAAGATCAGTGGTGCCATAAAATATTGCCTGGAGCACCTGGTGATTGTCCCGGGGATGAAGGCAGATGTGGGCGCGATTTCTGCGCATCGTACAGCCTTTAATAGTTTAGCAGAGGTTTACATATGAAGAGCGTATCCTAGTAATATTCACCTTTGTTTCTTCTTCAGGTTGATCCTGTTACAGGAATGGTTATGAATTTGACCGACCTCAAAGAGTACATGGAGGTAATGTCGTGTTGGGTCCTCTAAGTCTATTTGACGGCCCCCCTTTTTCCTTCCCCAACCAGGTATCTCCAGAGAGCCCATGACCTTGTGAGTAGAATCGGAGGAGTAGTTGGAGGAACGCCTCTCGTAGTTTTCTCACGGTGTTTGGGTGATCTAAAGGAAGTACGTCACGTTGTATTGCGGTGACAGGAATGCCTGTAACACGCTCACCGTGTGTCCCAGCCACCATATCCTGACCTCCTCCAGTTAGCGGGGACACACAGAAGGAGTTCAACCAAGGACTTGCTGACTGTGTCATTATTGAAGGCCTGCAGGGTCAGAAGCCTTCGAGATGTTCTAAACCAACTTCCTCATTCCCTGGATTAAGATTGAAAGGCCGAACTTGCTGTAGGTTGTGTGGTTAGCCTTTTACAAAGTTGGGAGTGGACTCCCTTCCACCCAGCTCTGTTTTTATTATTACACCCGGTCACCGGTTCGTTCAGTTCCACAAGCTCCCGTTCAGAAGCTTAACCTCTGCTTCTTACTCTTGTTCTAGAATCTGACATCTGTCTTATGAAAATGCTACTAACGATCATCATTTCTTCCGTATTACTTATCACTCATATATTCAGCCAGTTTGCCTGCTCTGCATCAGTCTTGGAACTAAGCACCACGATTACAAAGATGAGTGAGACACAGGGTGCTCACGTGACTTTTTCTAGGAGCACAAAGTGCTCAGTAAGTTTCAGCTGGATAAAGTGAATAAGAGATTCAGCGAATGAACAAACAGCAGTGTGTTCTGGGCACATCAGCAAAGCTGTAAAGGCACAAGGTTTTTGCATTTACTGGGGATATAAAACTTACACACACAGAGTGTTGGACAATACGAGACAGCAGTATGGGAAATGTGAGGCGTCTCCTGCATGCACATGACCGGATACTGATTCTCTGTACCCTTCAGCACTTTTGTGCAGCTGAGGGACAGCCCATAGTCCCCTCAGTAGAAGCAGCTCATCATGGTGTGCTAGTACAGTTAGAGGGGCCTGTGGGGGAACCTTCAGGGGGAAAGTGGGGACCCGCACTGGAACTGAATAGGAAACAGATATTTATTTTCTTGCTATCCATGTGGAACCGCCCTTCACGTGACCTGTTTTAAAGGCTTTTTGGTTTAAGGGTTAATTCTTTTTTATATGGTGCTGGTTTTGCTCAAAAAGTGATTGCTATTATTATTAATGTGCCCTTCTTGGAACCATACCCCTGGAAAATTAGATTGTTTCACAAAGGCTTAGATTTTGTACAATAGCCAAAAGTAAAAATTTAGAAAGAATAAGGCAATTACTGTTCTTGTCACTGACAAGGGAAAACATTATGTTAATATATACAAATGTTAGGAAGCAACGGTCTTTACGTATTTATGTTTTTTTCTCCTCTAAGAGTCCAAGATCGTTCTTGAATTACTCCTCATAACAAAATTTAGAACTACTTACATAATTTCACTCTCAGTCAGTTTTATAAGATGTAATGCTCACTGGATCCTGGTCCTGAGGACCTTGTGGCATTGTGCTGAAGTTAGACTGTACGGAGAAGTATTTGGGGTAATTTTTGGACAGAATTCAGGAAGTGTTAAACTGAACTCTGAATCACAGTGGCTGATTACGAGAAAGCGGCAGTGAATTCTCCTGTACTTTTTGATTTCTTACATCTTTGCATTTAGTAATGAGGGGAACCAGTCATTACGGAGATCTGGGCGCTGCTTTATTTCCCAACTTAAAGCTTTGCTTTGTGAGACACAGTTGGAATCCTTCCAAGCACTGGGTTAGTGGCTAGCCGATCAGGTGAGGTTTCCAGAGGCAAAGATAGAACACTTTGGAATTTGAGTCATAAGTGGAACCAGTGATGTTTTTCCTTTGTTTTACCTCCAGGAGGCAATTATGAAGCCCCTCGATCATAAGAATCTGGATCTGGATGTGCCATACTTTGCAGATGTTGTAAGGTGAGTGCGGCCACCTTGCCTTATGTGGATGGTAAGAAAGAAGAAGTGGTGTTAACATTTTATCTGACTGCTATGTGGTTTCTGAAGCTTTATTTTACCGTTGCTTTTTAAATCTAGAATTTCTATTCTCTGTAAATATCAAACATGAAGTTTTGTTCATTTACCTTTTGATCTTCTTTCCTTTTTTTTTTTTTCTTTCCTACAGCACAACAGAAAATGTAGCCGTATATATCTGGGAAAACCTCCAGAAATTTCTTCCTTTGGGAGTTCTTTATAAAGTAAAAGTATATGAAACTGACAATAATGTTGTTGTCTATAAAGGAGAGTAGCTTTTAGGGGTTCATACTGTAGAGAGATTAATTTCTTCCCACATTTGAAAAAGATCTGTTTCCTCTTGAACTATTAAGAAGTCATCACAGAATCATTAGACCTTCTCCTTGTGTCCTGGTGCCTGATTTATTGAAACCATTGTGTGCAAGACCTGTTGTGAATTCAAATCTGTTTTCAAACAAAACTTGTTAAAAACATCCTGAGTGTCATTTAGAGAATCTTTTATCGATAGATTAAAAATCACTTCATTTTCAGGAAAATGTTGCAGTGTGGAATTTAAAAGCAAAATAAATCAAATTTTGTTTTCCATTATCTCATTTTTAGTATTCATTTTTTCCTTGGTATAAAATGAATGGCAAAAATGTTTATAAGACTTATAGTAGGTGAAACTTAAACATAAAAAACACAGGTGGTCACAGAGTCTGGAAACAGACGACATGCACATCTTCCATGATTACTTCTCAGGTGTGCTAAGGGCACGAGATTATTCAGTGAAAATAAGACACACAAATCACTTTAGGTGATGCCTTGTAAGTGCACATACAAGGATTGGTGGGAATACCGGTTTGGTGCACACTGTCCGAGGCAGTTTTGCACAGCTTGTGAACTCTGAATTGCTAGTGAGGAATAGGACATTCCCTGAGCATTCGTTGGAATATCAGTAAACTATTTATTATGTATAGTCGTCTGTGTTCCCAGACCTTATGGCCACCTGAACAATTTTAATTCAGAAACCCGAAGAATAATCATCTATATTAAATCCTATTAAAATAAGCAACGTGAAAAGGATATGTTGCACTGGAATGCCTCTCTTACATACAGTTTTCCCTAATGTTCTGAGCATTAAACTTCCCTGCGTAAGTTGAACTATATTCTTGGCACCTGCTATCTTTTCTTCATGACTAAATCCACAAGAAAGAATTTGCTTGCTTTGCACAAAGGTCTGTTCTCATCTTCTCATTTGTATTCTAAACTTCTTAAATGTAGGGTTTTATTTTTCTCTCCACATAGCAACTAGCACACAATGGATTCTCAGAATGTTGCTGCCTGGAAATAGTAAAAAAAAAAAAAACAAAAAAAAAACCCAACTTGTGCAGTGATTACTAAAACATTTTCAGAGGAGTATCCTTTTCTTTTGGACAGTTAGTAACTACAGGGCTTTTTTGATAAATTTTGATAATGATGTTGTGCCCACTTAGTTATATTTGAATGTGTTTTAGTTATCACACACAATTTTTGTTACTTACACATGTATACTCTATATTGATTATTTAAAAGACAGGATTTTAATTCCCACAAATACCATGCAAAGTGGGTATTATTCCCATTTTGCAGATGAGAATTAAAATTCAGTGAGTTTAAGCTGCTTGCCTAAGATCACTCAGCAAATAAATAGCAGACGGAGTGTCTGACTCCTAAACACAGACTCTGAAAACACGGTAATGGGATAATATATATAAATTCCAAGTTTTTCTTTAATGCATCTAGTTTTATAGATCTGATATCATATTAGAAAAATGTTACTTTTCATAGTGGCGTGGACACAGCAGGTGTTTGTTGTTCATGAGTTGTTTCAAGAGAACCTTTTTTTCCTACTAACTCTCCTTAGCAAAGCGAGAAGCCTGTCTGTCTGTCTGTCTACCTACTACACTGGATGGGCGGGCGAGTGAGGGCAGGACCAGAGCTAGGTGTACAGGCGGTTTTCTTCCATCTCCCGAGAACCTGCCGTTTGAGGCCTCATCGAGCTGTTTTGTAGGTGTTCCTGTACCTTTTTGCATTTTCACCACCCTGAATTCCCTGTGGGCAGAGTCTTTATTCAAAGCAGAGAATCTGGTAAATAGCACTCAGTAATTTTGGGTCGATTAAATGAATGGATGGCATTTTGGTAGGAACAGCCGAAATTTTGTGGCACCTTGTACATAATGGCCCCTTGGTAAATGTTTCTAGAATCGAATAACATGAGGGTTTTGAGGCTTGAGTTCTGGTCCTTGTGCTGCCGCTATTCGGCTGTGTCCCTCTCATTTCAGAGCCTCAGGGTCTTCGTCCATAACATGAATGCTTGGACCTGAGGCTTTCTGAAGTTGCTTCTGCCTGTTGCCACATTTTGTATCTCTGTGACTTTAAATACCGAAGGAGTACATATTAAATTAGAGAGGGAAGAAGATTACTCTGGGGTGGTGAGATTTGGAAAAACTTAGTAGGGAGGTCAGGCCTGAATGGTAGTGAAAGTGATGGGGTAGGAGGGTGGCCTTTGGACTCCGGGAGAGAAGAGGGCACACATCCACTGGTGGTGGGAATGGACGGCGTGTGTTTGGGATGGAGTGAGTGACTAGACTGACCTTAAACAGAGTAGTAATGCGGTGTGAGTGTGTAATGGGGAGCTAGTTTGGAAATACAGGATGGGGACCGCCTGGGGGCGTTGAATATCCCTTCGGTTTCTGGCCTGTGGGAAATTGGGAGCTGCTGAAGTTTCTGTTTCCTTTTGAAGGAGGCTCACCAGCTGGACCCAGGGAAGCAAGGACACCAGTTGCGGAGCATTTGTGGGGATCCAAACGGGAGGTGGTGGCCAGGAGCTGGCGGAGCCGGGGGTGGGGCAGCGGGGAGGGGGGTGGAGCTAAGGCGGGGCCTCCTGTGGCCTCAGGCATTTTGCTGAATCCTTTTTATCTTACCTGATAGATGGACCCTGCAGGGGGAGAGGGCTGATTATTTACAAGAACACAACGGATTACCCCAACACAGGGGCTCAAAACAGCGCACATTTATCATGATTATCTCACTGTTTGAATGTGCCAGAAATCTGACTGGTGGCTCTGCTGGGACCTCTGTCCCAGGGACACTCACGGGCTGTGGTCATCTCAGGACTAGACTGGGAAGGGTCGGCTTCCGGCTCACTCACGGGGCTGTTGGCAGGGCTCAGGCCTTCAGGGGTGTGTAGGTCTGAGGCCTCAGTTCCCCCCTTCCTTTCCTGCCGTGGGGGCGCCTGCACAGGGCAGCTTGCTCCCTCGGCCTGAGCAGGCGAGAGGGCAGGGAGGGGTGTGCCCGTGAGCAGGCACGCGCCCGGCACAGTGGGGTCCCAGGCTGGTACCTAAGTCACATTTCGAGGTTCTGTTCCTTAGCAGCAAGTCGCTAAATCCATGCCACACCTGAGGGAGGGGACTCCACCTACGTTCTAGTGTGTGCCGTGTGAGGAGGAGGATAGCAGGAGAGGAGGCCGGGGAGCTGGGCAGGGGCCGTCGTCGCCCGTGCCCCTTTGGACGGCAGGGGAGCAGAGCGTGTTTCCTTTTGCAGGAGTGAGTGTCAGGGCAGTGGTGATTTATTTACAATGGGACTCGTGGGTTACATGGGTAGATACATATGAAGCTCTTTATTTTTTTAATTAAACATTTAAAAAAATATTTATTTTTGAGAGAGTGAGAGAGAGATGGAGGGTGAGTGGTGGAGGGGCAGAGAGAGAGGGAGACCCAGAATCTAACTCAGGCTCCAGGCTCCCAGCTGTCAGCACAGAGCCCGACGGGGGGCTCAAACGCACAAACTGCGAGATCATGACCTGAGCTGAAGTCAGACACTCAACCGACTGAACCGCCCAGGCGCCCCCATATAAAGCTCTTTAAAGCATGATTCTTGAAATTAAACCACTCTAAGGTGAGACATTGAAAAAAGCTATAGTGACCAGAACTCAGCTATCATTCGTGTCGCCTGGATGGATGCAGTCGCCACCCAGGGGTTATAAAAATGGCCAGAATGTGATCAGGTGTGTCTGTGCGGCCACCAACAGACTAGATCCATGGTAAGGGCCCGTTTCGTTTTTCTAAACTCCAAACTTTTACATTCCTCTTGGAAATATAATTATTTTAAAGATGGGAAACAGATTGTGCTCATTTTGCTTTTGTTACGTCTGGGATATTTCTAGCCTCCCTTGCACACGGAAAAATCATTGTTAGTTTCACACAATTTAACTTTATAGCAAGATTCTGTTGCAAGACACTTCTGGAAAACGTCCCAGACAAACGCTGTCTCCACGTAGCTGCAGAGAGAGCTGCGTCGCCACAGAAGAGAAGCACGGGAGGGTGGTTCGCGCACCACCAGGGCTTCCCGAGCCGCCGTCAGGCCTCCCAGTAGTGCGCCAGCTGGTTTGCTTCCTTCAGACGCCAGGCACCTGCCCCCACTGCATTCTGTCCCCGTCAAGATGGGAGTAGTAGCTATGACGAAAACTAGGCGTGCGGGGGGTGGGGGAGGTGGGGGGGAGCGGCTCAGACGGTTAAACACCTGACTCTTGATCTTGGCTCAGGTCATGATCCCACAGTTCATGGGTTCGAGCCCCGCATCGGGCTCTGCACTGATGGCATGGTGCCTGCTTGGGATTCTGTCTCTCCTCCTCTCTCTACGCTTGCCCAGCTTGCGTGCACACACACTCGCGTGCTCTCTCTCAAAATAAATAAAACTTAATAAAAAAATAAATAACAGAGTTAAAGGACTGCCCTGTTTTGTTTTATTTTGTTTTCTGGCTGTCGGCTAAAGAAACACCATCCCAGGCTTACGTCCCTAAAGACGCCCAAGAAACAAGTCCTCCATGGGGCGCCTGGGGGGCTCAGTTGGTTAAGCGGCCGGCGTGGGTTCAGGTCATGATCTCATGATTCGTGAGTTGGAGCCCTGTGTCGGGCTCTGTGCTCACAGCTCAGAGCCTGGAGCCTGCTTTGGATTCTGTGTCTCCCTCTGTCTCTGCCCCTCCCCTGCTCATGCTCTCTTTGTTTTTCAAAAAGAATTAAAAAAAGAAAAGAAAAGAAACAAGTCCACCGAATGTCAGCCTAAGTTCAGCTTCAGCCAACCAATTTATTAGTGAAAATTCTCAATTTGGTATAAGTATGAACTCAGTTCGAAAACCTTTCACTTTTCATGAAAGTCTTAGTAAATACGAGCACTGTGGGATGACAACCTGAAGAAATCAAAGCGCAAGTGTTGCCTTTGACCTCTGGGAGTTCTATTTGCCTGCAGAGGGGACCATGGGTGGGAAGCTGGGTGTCTCATGGGCATCTCAGTTAACATTTTCCAAAAGTGAACTTCTAATTGCTCCTCCAGAATTTATTCTTCCACCAGTCTTCCCTAAAAATTGCTGCCACCATCCATTCATTTTTCAAGCCGCAAATCTGGGAGTTGTCCTGGATTCCTACCTCTTACCTGAAATCTGTCAGAAAGCACTGTCAGTTCTGTCTCTAAAATACACAGTGATTTTGGTCTCTCTCCGTTTCCAGTGCCACCGGCCCCAGTCCAAACCGCCGCCATTTCTTGCCTAGATATTGACATGGTCTCTCTGCTGGCCTCCTGCTTCCGCTTTGATCTCTTCCATACTCTTTTATTAGTTCTTCCCTCCCTCGTGTCACCCCTGGAAAGCTTCCTCTTAATTTTAACAGATAATCCGAACTTTATGCTCCATATGACGAAACACAGCCTTCAGCTGTCTCATTGTCACTTTGGCCTTTTCTCGAGGCCTAAAGCACTCCAGTTTCATTCCAGCCTCCAGATCTTTGTATTTTCTGCCCTTCTGCCTGGAATGCTTCTCCTTACCCAACCCCCGACCTCTTCGGAAAGGCCGTCATTTTCTAGACCCCAGCCTAGGTGTCCCCCCATCCCTTGAAGAAGCCTTCCTTGATTACCCTGTGTAGGCAGAAATCCTCTGTTATTTTGTTATAATACCTACACACTGCTTTCTTGCAGTCTCAAAACTTTTATCTAGATTTCTGTTTGTCTCATTTACTTTGCTTGCCAGTTTGCTGTCTCTCCCAGTCATGGGGACGTTGGCTTCATGAAGGCCAGAGCCCCGTTGTTGTTGTATTATTATTCGTGTTTCCCAGGACATAGCTCAGTGCCCACTACCCAGCAGGTGCTGAAGAATTAGTCATTGAAAGAGTGAAGATGCCTGTCATCTCTATAGAACTGATAGAACCTGGTTTGATAAAAAAAAATTTGAGGGGGCCCCGGGTGGCTCAATCAGTTAAACATCCAACTTCGGCTCAGGTGATGATCTCACGGTTCGTGGGTTCGAGCCCCATGTCGGGCTCTGTGCTGACAGCTCAGAGCCTGGAGCCTGTCTTCAGATTCTGTATCTTTCTTTCTCTCTCTCTCTCTCTGACCCTCCTTTGCTCATGCTCTCTCTGTCTCTCACAAATAAATAAAAAACATTAAAAAATTTTTTTTTATTTTGAGATTTAATACCAAACTTTGTGAGCACACTTCAGATAGGTCTTACTCTTTCTGTGTTTCAGCTTAGAGAACCACCACCACAAAATCAAATCAAATCCCCTAAGTATTTCTCCAAACCCATGGATATGGCTAATTTTATCCTCCTGGAAATTTTCTGTTACCATGTTTGGGTCAATTTTGTTTTAGTCCTCAACTGCTATTTTAAGTAAAGACAAGCCAGACCATGCCGAATGAAGGGTCTTACAGTGAATTGCTGTCCTCACGACCCCACCATCATTGGGTAGCAGCCCTTTTAACATGTGCTCCCCGGCAAGTGCTCCTTTATAATAAAGCAGGATGAGCAGTCCGGAGGGTCATTATTGTCCCAGCTTGTGGAGAGTCTGTTAGCCTCAGGCAGAGGGAGCCTCAGCTGACATGGCAAAGAATGTCTCTTATCATTCCATCTGTGTGGCCCCTAAGAAAGGGTTTTTTGCAGAGCACAGAATTAAATAGATCTGTGGCAACACCGAGGCAATTACCTGTTTTTCAGCAAACAAGGGCCCAGTTTTGTTGCCATAGTAACCTTGAGCAATTCCCAGAGTATTAGGGAGAAAGTCAAGGCTCCATTCTTTTTTTTTTTTTTTAAGTTTATTTATTCTGAGAGTGAGACAGAGCTAGTGAGGGAGAGGCAGAGAGAGAGAGAGGTAGAGAGAGAATCCCAAGCGATCTCTGCTCTGTCCGAGCCGCGCCTGATGCGGGGCTCAAACTCCTGGAATGTGAGATCATGACCTGAACTGAAACCAAGGGTCAGATGCTTAAACGACTGAGCCACCAAGGCGCCCTACCATTCCTTTCTTTTAAAGTTTAGTGATTTATTTTGAGGGCGGGGAGGGGCAGAGAGAGAGAATCCCAAGCAGGCTCCCCATTGTCAGTGCAGAGCCCAGCGCGGGGCTCCATCTCACGAACCCACAGATCCTGACCTGAAGGCTCTGAAATGAGAGATCATGACCTCCATTCTTGAGGGAGAAAGCTGTGTTTAGAAAAGGAAACAAATGCAACCTAACCAGATTGTGGGGTATAATGTTCTCCACCCTCATTTGAGATCGGGTAGTTAATGAACGTAGGGGTCTTGTCATTGGTTGACTTACTGTGAATTCACATCACGCCCTTCACGATGTGTCCAGCATCTCCATCGCGGTGGCTCTTTGAGGCACAAGTCAGCTCAGCGCCAATTCACTGTGAGAAATCTGGACTCTCAGGAGATTAAGGGCCTGTGCAGAATCACTCATGAAGCGAAGGAGCTAGGATTTGAACCTAGGTTCGTTTGGCTTAAAAAAATAAAAAAGAAAGAAAATCAGACTTAACAATTAAAATAACTATTGAAAACTTTCCCCAAGCTCTTTTAAACGTGCCCTGTCTACATATTTTGTTAATTTAGCCAAACACTTTTTGAGTTTGTTGGATTCAAGCATCTGAGTCTAAAGTTATTTTTATATACAGGTTATATGCATATGCATAGATAAATGTGTAGTTTTTGCATATGTTAAATTATTCCCTATTTCTACCAGGTACATATATTTAACCTCATTCTATCTATAGGATATAGCTTACATAAAAAAGCAGGGCTGGGTGCGGGGCGGTCCATATGTCCCACTTTCCCTGCTGGGCCAAAGTCAAAGAAATACAGTCCAGCGATCTGAAGTACAATAATTCTAATTTTCACTTGTTTTTCTTTAATGTTTATTTATTTTTGAGAGAGAGACAGACAGAGCATGAGCAGGGGAGGGGTGGAGAGAGGGAGACACAGGCTCCAGGCTCTGAGCTGTCAGCACAGAGCCAGAGGTGGGGCTTGAACTCACGCACTGCGAGATCATGACCTGAGCCGAAGTCGGATGCTCCACCGACTGAGCCGCCCAGGCGCCCTCTAATTTTCATCTGTATCTCTTGAAGGACAGTGAGAGAGAAGTGGTTTGTAACCAAGAGCAGGTGTTGGGAAATCCCTTCAGTCTCCGGAGGCTCCTTTCGGTGCCAACCCCTATGATACTCTTGCTTTTTCTTCCCATCTTCCCTCTATTATGTGGAATAATTCAACCCTTCACCCATTGTTTAGCTTCTCTAGGAGAAAGGAGCTGACCTCGTGCGCTAGGAGACATTTTACTTAGAAGCTTGAAGCGTTCAGGTGAAGGTGGGGCCAGAGGGAGAAAGACTATGGAAAATCAGACATTGGCCATTTCTGATAAGAATTACAAATTAGCACTTTTAGTCCTTGTTTTAGGTACCATTTTATTTGTACAGATTTGTATTGGAATAAATACTTGGCTTTCTTGTACATCAGCATATCATTTGTAATGCCTTTTCTAGGCATTAAATAATTATATAATGCTTACACTGTTCCAAGTGCTCCGTATATGTTAACGGATTTAATCTCCACAATGGCTCACGGGTAGCTACTATATTTCTCCCTATTTTAACAGATGAAGAAAGTGAGTCTTACAGAAGGTAAGTAATTTGTACAGGGTCCCACAACTCGTAAGGGGTGAAATCAAATGAAATTGAACCCAGGCAGTCTGGGCTCCGAGTTTAGGCTTGAAGACAGTTGCTGAACTGTGTCTCATGTGAAATAATAAAGTTTTCTTAATGATGAATATTTTAAACATTTACTTTAAAAAGTAACGTGGAGGTTGATAGATAATAAGATAATATCTGAATGATCTGCCTGTTCTGGATTTTCCTCCCGCTCGGAGTGGTTGCAGTGACGGCTGGACCACTGACCTGGCGTGGGACTTCTGGTGTGTGCAGGGCTTGGAGGTCACGGGGTTTGGAAACAGAGGTTTTCGCTCCTGCTTCCTCAGAGTGGTGGTCACTTCCCTCCAACGGGTAGGCAGTTGCTGCTTCTGACACAGGATAAGAATGCACCGAGGGACGCCTGGTGACTCAGTCGGGAAGCATCCGACCTTGACTCAGGTCATGATCTCACAGTTCGTGAATTCAAGCCCTGCGTCGGGCTCTGTGCTGACAGCTCAGAGCCTGGAACCTGCTTCCGAGTCTGTGTCTCCCTCTCTCTCTCTGCCCCTCCCTGCTCATGCTCTCTCTCTCTCTCTCTCTCTCAAAAATAAATAAACATAAAAAAAAAAAGAATGCATCCCGTTCACAAAGCACGAAGCGCAAACGAGAAAACACAAAAGTGGAAGAACAGGGTTGGGCAAGTGCGTGTGGGAGTGAAGACAGCTGGTCTTTTGTTCAGCTCTTTCTTTGCTCTGCGCTTGAGTGCAGCCCGTGGGCTTCCTTGGAGTTTTCCTCGTGTGCGTCACCCTCCTGGGTCAGCCCGACGCACTCGGTCATCGTGCGCGCTTGGGCATCCCTTTACTCTTGCGCTGTAGCCACTCGCTGGATTCACTTGAGGGACGATGGACGACAGGTACCTGGGTCCCCTGCCGCTCAGTCCTGCCTCCCGAGCCCAAGGAAGCTAATACTTGTTGAATGAGACACTGTTTCTGAGCCTGGCTTTTCTTCAGAGTCCTCAACAGGGCCGGCCCCCCGCAGCCTCTGCTGGTCAGTCAGACGTGGCACAAAGCAACACCGACCTAGCACTGACTTACCATCTCTGACTAGACCCGTAGAACTAGGTCTGGATGTGACAGACAGATCAAAATGGAGAGCCACCTGCAAGAGGGCTCGGACGCCACCTGGGCAGCCTTGTGGGTAACAAATGAAAAACCCAGGCAGACGCGGGTGAAGCCACAGGTCACCCTGTTACTTAGTCGTAGAGCTGGACTTTAACAGGCGTCCTGCCTCCAGAACCCGTGGTCTCGCACGCCTGCTCCGTGTTGCGTGTCTGAGTTCAGCACGCCCCTGATTTCAAGTCCTAGTTTTCCAACCCGAGAGGATATTTTTGCCGAGGCTCCGCTCGTTGTCACACCTTCCATTGAACCTGAGATGACGCCGGGCTGGGCCGTGACAGGTGCACCTGAAAGCTGTTCCTCGCCCACTGGGTCTTGGCTCATTGCAGTTTATCTCAGAGCTGGCAGCAGAGAGTGGCATGCGGAGGAGGCCTACGGGAGCACGCCGCCTGCTCGTGCCCCTCAGAGACGCCCGTTCCTCCCATGCCCTCTCCTTGTCATGTGACCCTGGGGACCCCGTTGCCCTGGAGGATGACAGGGGCTGCAGAGGCCACACAGGGGCCCATTGAGTGTCCTGGTTGATGGTGGAGGCTCCGAAGTGGTCGAGACCCAGCTTCACTACTTAGTCACTGAGTGGCTTCGGGCAAGTTCTTTCTCTCTGTCTGCCCGAGCGTTCCTGTCTGTAAAACAGCTCTATCTCGTAGGGTCGTTGTGATGATTAACTGCGATGATGTATTTAAAGCGCTTTAGCACAGCGCCTAGCACATAATAATGGTGGCTACTCAGTGACATCACAGAAAGTGGCAGAATGGGGCTCCGGGAATTGGTCGGAATTGGTCCGTCCACTGCAGCAACCATTCTGCTGGCAAAAACTGTCTGTGAACTTTCTCCACAAACTCTAGGATCTAAAAAAACCAAAACCTTCCAGCTATTAGAGGAATGCTTAATGAAGCAAGAGGCTGCTAGTGTAGACATGTAAGAAAATCCATGAGGTCGCTGGGTGACTGACTGCTGAGATAACATAGCAGAGATGTCGGTGACCGCTCTCAACAAAGAGCGCAGTCTGCAGGGCACCTGGGCGGCTCAGGTGGTTAGGGTCCGACTCTTCGGCTCTGGTCATGATCTCACAGTTTGTAGGTTCACGCCCCACATCGGGCTCTGCACCAACAGCACAGCCTAAAAGCCTGCCTGGGGTTTCTTTCTCCCTCTGGCTTCACTTTCCTGGCTTGCTCTCCTCCTCACTCTCAGTAAAGAAATAAATAAACATTAAAAAAAGTTAAAAAAGTAAAAGAGTGGAGTCTGCACAGAAGAGTTGAGAGACCCCCGAACAGGTGGACAGAGGCCCTCCGCGAGCAGCAGCCTGCCCGGGAGGCAGGGGAGCCTGGATTCCAGAGCCCCCACGTTACAACCTTCTCCACGTCCCGTTCTCAACACAAGTTAGAAACCTACAAGTAGGCGAGCACGGTCTGTTCTCAGGGAAGAGGAAGAAACTGACAGAAGCTGTCTCCAAGGTGGGCCAGGTGCTGGGTGTTGGCGTCCTGGGATTTAGCATAATTACTAAAAGAAAACTTTGTTGCTGGGCACCTGGGTGGCTCAGTCGGTTAAGCGGCCAACCTCAGCTCAGGTCATGATGTCGTGGTTCATGGGTTCGAGCCCCACATTGGGCTCTGTGCTGACAGCTCAGAGCCTGGAGCCTGCTTCAGATTCTGTGTCTCCCTCTCTCTGCCTCCCCCCCCCCCCCAACTCATGCTCTGTTTCTCTCTCAATAATAAATAAAAACATTAAAAAATTTAAAAAGAGAATTTGTTGCTTATCACCAGGGTATTACTGGAAACCCTGTGCTTTCTTTCGGTTTTACATTGTACTATGAATACTGTAAATATTTTGCCCATTTCTTAGTGGCAATTACCATTTACCATTGGAGGAAAATGACCAGTTTGTAACTTGAGGAAAAATAAAATTGGGAAAATTTTACCCTTGGGTCTGTCTTTGAAAACACACACTCTCATCATTCTATTACTTTTTTTTTAATGTTCACATACATGAGTAGAATCAGATAGCATTTTGTACTTTAAGTTAGAGTAACCACTCATTGAAGACTTCTATTTGAATTTAACATATTCTTTATTCTTGCTTGAAATATAGCTTATTTGGCATGACAAAAAAAAGTACTGTCTTTTATACCATAGTAATTCCCCATCCTAGGTTGCTCAGACTTGGTACATTCCTGTTTTCTAGCCCTTCACATGCTACTGGTGTGGCCAATAGCATCAGGGCTTTTCCTTTCTCCTTTCCTTGTTGAGTGACGTGAGACACAGAACCTCTGTGTAACCTGAGTGGGTTTGGTCAGAAATCTGAGATCATCCTGAAAGTGAGGAAGGGTTTTTCTCACAGAGACTTGGGCGTGGAGGAATCATTTGGCTGTGAACAAAAGTTTACATTGGCCATGGAATTGGCTGTCAGCATGTGAAACCGAGAGCCAGAATTCCAGGTTACACCCAGACCAAGTCTAAGGAGTTAACAAAAAAACCCAACAACAACCAAAACCCTAATTTGTGTCCTGAGAGACCCAGTGGAACATCCGTGTCCACGAGTCCGCCAGTGAGTGAACTAGCTACCCTCTACCAAGGGACCCGAGGTCTCTGTTTTCCTGTCCGAAGCAGTGGCCGTAGAGTTGTACATTTGAGAATGTAAAGTCTTCATTCGCACACCCGTCAGAGTGCTGGCTTGGAACTCAGTGTAGGAGATGCAGGGGAGGCAGGAACAATTATTTTCCTAGCTTCCCTCTAGGAGAGGAGTTTGCTGGTGAGAAAGACGAGCAGGATCTGCATGGCACTGGTGATGGGGCAGAGGACGGTTTTGTTGCCCAAGCTGGTTGTCCTTGGAGTCGGGCCTGGCGTTGTCCTGGTTGTGGAGCTGTGTCCTGTCATTGGGTGTGGGGTTGGGGTTGTCCTGGGTGTGGATATCTGGGAGGTGGTCATCTCTGGAAACAAACAAACACTGGCATCAGAATTTCTTTGCTGGGGAGGGTGGGGGGAGCAGTAGAGAAAGGAGGCTAGTCTGATGGAACGCTGGAGCGAACTTCAGTAGACACTTCTCAGTGGCCAAGTATATGGAGAGGATGAGGAAAGCTACGGGGTGCAGAATGTCAAGGAACAAAACGCAAGTAAGGATTCTCCACCCTTAAGGTCTACGCGGTCTTAGGGGGATGGAGTTTATACAACTACCGAATCTGTTGTTGGGTGGGTAGTCTGTCCCCGAGTCTTCATACCCTTAATGTTATATTTGATCGATCAGTGCAAATATTATCCAGAATGTCATGATTTTATTTTTTTCTTACTAATTTCAAAGGTTGCACATAAAGTTTACAAAACTAGATATCATTCAGACCTGAGGATGGCTACCCCTGCTCTAAAGCAAGCGCAAAGAGGCCCTGTCCAAACCCCTGAATCTCTCTCTGTGGTTTCAGAGGCACTGATCATTCTCACATGCAGGGATCTGACCATGGGTTCTCTGAGGTTGCCTTGCAGAGAAGCAGAGAGAACCAGGCCCTGGGGGTAGGCTGATCCTGGAAAAACTGGAGTTTTGTAATGATGCCTCCAAGGGTCCGTGGATCAGAGAGGACTTATATGGAAGAAGAAGAAGGAAGAAATCCCGTGATTTGCTCAGGCCCAAGCACTGTCCCCCAGCGGGAGGGGGCCTTCCAGGTAGGAGGCCTTGTCTTATCTCATTTAGTGTTTCTCCAGGGCAGATGTTTCTCTGGTATCTCACTGAGCCACCAGGTCTGAACACAACCACTTTAAGGAATCCTGATTAGAGACAAACATTTTTTTTTTCTTTCTTTCTTAGCATTTACATGAGTGTTCATCTTGAAAATATCCTTCAAGAAGAAAATAACACCCTGGTCTTTCCACCGAGGGGAACCACCAAGGAAGCCGTGTAGGCATTCATGTGATAGTTTCCTTAGGCAGAATCACTTTAAAATCTGTTGTTGAACATAGATCCCTCTTGTGACCACATTGCAATGTACAGTCAACAGGAGAGTGGGCATGCGTGTATTTCAGAGTTGGGGGGCTCCCAAGGAAGACCCGTTATCTGGAGATTGAGGAAGACTAATGTTTATTGTCCTCGGATGAACTTTGCATTTTAAAGCTTCATCAGGAATAAAGTATTGTCTTTCTAGTTTTGATGTAAGTCTAAGAAAAGTGGAAGAAAGTATTAGATGTGGACTACGAGTCCTAGTTTTGCCATTTGCTTTCTGGGTGGCTTTGGGCGAGTTACCTATCTTTCTTGGACCTCAGTGTCTCCAATTTGTTTTAGCTCCCTAGAAGGAGGCAGGAGAGAAGGAAGAGGACAGAGAAGGGAGGAGAAGGACGAGGAGCTTCACGTGGGAGGCGACAGCCTGTGAGAGGTCAGTGGGAATCTCTGGTGGTAGTGGTGGTGGCCAGAGGCCACTCTGGGAATGAAGGAAAGTATGAGTATTTCTACACTATCAACGCTTCGTTACGCAAATATCCCCTCTTCTCTTCAGCTCCTCGGTTACAGTCTGCTATACATATGATGGCTTTGTGTGAGTGGCAATTCTTTGTGGAAATTAGAGAAAGAGCTGACTTTCCTATCTGTCTCTGTGGTATTGGACATAATGGCTCCTGAGGAAGCAATAGTCTGTAGCCACAGGGGACTGAGAGGTAAAGGCCCCTGGGAGTTGGCAGGTAAGTTGGGAATGGCTTGTTTCCCAGAGGGCATCGGATAAGGGGTTGAGCCGTCTGCTCTAGGTCTTAGCAGTTGGGGGACTCATCTGACATGTGGGTAATGCATGATTAGAAGACTCTTCTAGGACACCCACAAGGGAATTTTCCAGGCTGACTGAACCACTGCCAGATGTATAAATAGGCCACAGAGAAACTTACCTTTTCTTCCTAGTTGCAGAGAAGAAAATGTAGCCATGTTGTAGGAATTGATAGTGAAGGCTCTGTGGAGGGAAAATAATCAATGAGAGATCACGGTGAGGACCTCAGCGGTGGAACTCATGAGTCCTGCTCCCGTTTCTGCCCTCCCAGAGGATCCCGACCTTAGTGTTCTCTACAGCATAATTGGCAGATCGTTAAATACTGATCCGATCTATATTGTCTTGACAAGATCCTCCATGGTCTTGCTCCAGTCAAGTTCTTGTCCATCCCCCACCCCACTAACCTCAGCACCCCGCACTCCCCACAGGCTGGTAGGCACCTCTGCTCCTTGTCCGAGCCAGTCTTGCCTGTGATCTCCGTCCTGGTCCCACCTGCCCGTACACTCAATAGTAACCCCTGTGAAGTCATGTCTCCCTGTCCTCATTAACCCGGACAGAGCTCCATTAGAGAGACATACTCCTCGACAGCATTGCCTCTCCTGCCACAGGACGGCCAGCTTCTTGGGGACAGATTCTGTTGTCAGCAATGCCTGACACATAGTAGGTGCTCAATGTCCATTAAATGACCTGTACGACGTGGTACGTTATTGTCTTTTTTTAAGCTTATTTATTTTGAGAGAGAGAGAGAAAGCGAGCAGGGGAGGAGCAAAGAGAGAGAGAGAGAGAGAGGAAGAGAGAGAATCCCAAGCAGGCTCCACAGGTCTCAAACCCACGAACTGTGAGATCATGACCTGAGCCAAAACCAGGAATTGGATGCTGAACTGACTGAGCCCTGCTGTTCTTGTTACGGTGGTTTCACTGTCAACCCAGTCTCTGGTTCACAAATTCAACAGTTAATGAGTGTGCACCACATGCTGGTCACATTGCTTGGTGCTGAGGGGACAGTGACGGATGAGACAGGCGTGGTTCTTACTCTTGCAGCACTTAGAGTCTCTTCAGATAGATGGTCTTTTTTTTTTTAAATTTTATTTATTTTTGAGAGACAAAGCATGAATGGGGGTGAGCAGAGAGAAAGAGAGGGAGACACAGAATCTGAAGCAGGCTCCAGGCTCTGAGCTGGCAGCACAGAGCCTGATGTGGGGCTCGAACCCAACGAGCTGTGAGATCATGATCTGAGCTGAAGTCGGACGCTTAACCAACTGAGCCACCCAGGTGCCCCCGGACAGATGGTCTTTAAACCAAACAATCAGGAACACCTGGGTGGCTCAAGTGGTTTTTTTTTTTTTTTTTAATCTATGTTTTAAACAAATGATTCTCTGGAATTTGAAGCAAACAGTATGCCCAGTCATAAAGATTCTTTGCTTAACCAAACTTTAGTCAGGCTCCAGAACCTTCTCCCAGACCTATCTGTGCACTTCCTTGTAAAATCTCATTTTAGCAAGAAGAACCCTGCTAAGTCGGTTGGGTAATTACCTCTCACCCTTCACCCCTAATACCTCCCCTACCCCCCCAGGTAACATGGCTCACCCTGGCCTGCCTTCTGCAGGAATCCTGTTAGGTCAGTTTAGCCAGAATCTCCCTTACAGGCCTTGTTGTTTCTTCTTAGTGACCCCCACCCTGCTCCTGGTGATAAATTCCCACTTGCCCACATGGAATTCAGAATTGAGCCTAGTTCTGTCTTAGGTTCTTCTCCTGTTGCAACAGTCCTGAATAAATTTGGTTTTCATTTGTTAGCTTGGTTTGCTTTAACTACTGTCCAGCTCTGGTTTTCTTCAACACCAGATCTTTCTATGTTGAGCCTGCCTGGGGCGCGGGGGGAGGGGGGAGCGGTGCGCGCGTGCGTGCGCACATGAACTGTAGGTAAAAAGTGGGACAGAGAATGCTGAAGCGGAGAATGGGCACAACTACTGAATTCTCCACATCGTGTCTGGGGTGCGTTCTGAGCCGTCTAAGGTCAGCATAAAAGCTGCATAAACCCCGTCTGCAAAAAGCCCATCAAAGCCCAAACACATCCCATGGAGACGGGTTCTTACTGTAGCTCGACTGTGGTCATGTTCATGGCGTTAGGAGACACCCAGCTGGCCGTGAAGAGCTTGTCATTCGGGTTCCGCAGGCGGTACAGGGCGCTGCTGGTGCAGAGCTGGTCCGCCTTCTCCCAGAGGCCTAGTGAGTTGTTCTTCCCGTCCACGGCTCGCAGGACCACAGAGCTGATGTTGGCATTCACGGGAACCCACACTACGGGGAAATGATAAGGGGACAGTCAGCCACCTGTGCAGCGCGACAGGGATGAAGGTCGTGAAACCAAAACTTAGTGCACAACAAGAGAGCTACAAATAGTATGTGCGTATAACATGGCCCCGTTTTAGAGGAAGTTGATGAAAAAAGTCTGGAAGGAAATTAAGATATTAACTGTAGAGACTTCTTGGTAGCAGGATGATAGATTATTTTTATTGTCTTCCTAGTGCATTTTTGTGTTTTCCGAACTTTCTACAGTCAAAGGTAAAAGACCAGCGCCCTGGCCCCGGCTTCGCTGTGTAACAGGGGTGAGCTCCCGGCTGGCTTGGAACCCCTGGAGCCGGTTTCCATCGGCCAGACGGAGGGGAGAGCTTCTCCTCCCCTTCTGTCAGGGGGCGCGGGGGTGGGGGGGGAGGAGATGCGGTTGATACACGAGAAAGGGTCAAGCGGGCCCCTTGGGAAACCTGTCATGAAATGAAAGGCTATTAGTGACAAGTCAAGCAGAGCCCGTTTCCTGGTCCCAGAAATGCGGATGCTCTTGGTCTCAACTGTCGAGTGTGAGGGAAGGGATGGGGTCTCTGAGCCCCAGTACCTGTCAGGTCACCTTAGGGTTTCCTGACCGTCTTCAGTCAGGTGAGTCTTCCCTGTTGATCTAGCCTTGGGTGCACTCACAGGCCAGATGCCAGCATTCCGATGGGTGGGGAGGGGATTCCAAGAGAACGTTTCAGTCTGTCCATTGGCTCCCTTAGAAGACCCCGTCTGAGGAGCGCCTGAGTGGCTCAGTTGGTTAAGTGCCCAACTATTGACTTCAGCTCAGGTCACGATCTCACATTTGTGAGATCAAACCCAGACTTGGGCTCTGTGCTGGCAGCACGGAGCCTGTTTGGGATTTTCTCTCTCCTTCTTTCTACCCCTCCCCAGCTAGCTCTCTCTCTCTCTCTCAAAAAAATATATTAACATTAAAAAAAAAAAAAAGATCTCTTCTGAAAGAATTTCTCAATGCCAGAAGGTTATTCTCCAGGTTCCTGTCAGCCACTCACATCCCTTCAATGACTTCTCCTTACCAAGCATACAATCAAGCCCATATCACAGTAGGATCAGACATCCTATATAGGAATCGTAGCGCTCACAATTAGGAGCAAGTCAATCCATCTCTCAGCCTCGGTTTCCTAATTCGTTACTCCCTCCACAATTACTTCTTGATGCCCACTTTGTACCAGGCCTGGTCCTGCATCTGGAGGTAATGACATTGTCCCTCATTACATGGAGACCATGAGACCTTATCTTACACGGTTCCTGGGAGGAGCACAGGGAAGAGTGTTAAGACTTTTTACAAGTGATGGGTTTTGGATGAATGGCGATTGTTATTTATTTATTTATTTTTTAAGCACAAAACATTTCTGTACTGTTTGTTTTTGCCAATCAAGGGGGGCTGAGCCAAACCCCACGGGCCCCGACTTGCCGGGTGAGAACCTGACCGCTGTTGCAGATGCGCGCAGGATGGAGGGCTGTCCTGCGGAGTTCACCAAGTGTGTCTGCTCTCCTGGGGGCGTGCTCTCGCCTCTGCCCTTGCTTCTGCTCGCTCGCTCTCTCTCTCTCTCTCTCTCTCTCTCTCTCCCTCCCTCTGACTTCCTGCCTCCTTTCTTCCCTCCCAGGCATCTGTCGTCTGGGTTTCTGGCCTCCCACCATCTCTCTTCAGGCCACAGCCAGATCAGATTCCACACACACTTCCTTTTGTATACAGTTCGCTCCAAAAGCATCAACGTGCCCATCTTTCTAGAGGATCTAAACGCTTCTGCTTTTGTATTTTCACTTCTCTTGATATAGGACCCAACACTGGCTCTCAGGACCCTCCTAACCTGGCTCACCGCGCTTCATGCCCTCCTGCTCTTGGGGCAGCCGGCCTTCTGGCTCCGCAAACGCACCTGCCCCCGGCCTTTGTTCATGTCTGACCGCCTGTCTGGGACCCTGCCTTCTGATCACACATTCCATCCCCGCTTACCCTCCGGGACCCTGCCTATGTCCCACCTCCAGGCCACCTCAGCCCTCTTTCCCTCTCCCTCCTGAAACATGTAAGTTTATGTCTGTGGAGCTGGGTCCTTAACTCCATCCTGGTTCCATCCATGTCAGTATCTGGCCAGCCCGGCTCTGGGCACCGGAGGGCACCAAATAACTACTCACTGACTGATTTAAAAAGTCGTACAGCAGTGTTGTACAGTGCCCTTGATGAAGAAGAGTCAGGAAGAAAGCAGGCAAGTTCCATCCCTCTTGCCCACTGAAGGGAGGAATGGAGGCTGATGCTCACACAACACGATCTTAATGAAAATGTCATTGCATCACAGGGTTCTCTCCCTGATACCGAGACAGACCCCGGGGAACCTCTCCTAAGATACCGCAGCGCTACTGTTGTGCCACAGGACTTGCCAGGTCGTCTATATAGGACCTGCCAATGTTGACACAAACCCTGAAATTATAAAAAAAATCTAAAATGAAAATAAGGAGAAGCCATTGGCCTTTGTGGGTATTTGCCCAATCTCCCGGAAAGTCCGCGTCCCAGTGGAGCCCAGTAAGGACACCCTTACAGGGAAGTCACGGAGCCTGTTTGTAATCCTAAGTGTAGAGTCTGGCACATGACATTTCTGTGAGCAGAGGATTTTGACTCTCGACTTAAATCATCCACATAGTGACTCAGTTTATCACAGAGCTTTTATCACATTGCTGTTCTGAGCCAAAGTCAGATGAATCTTGGAGAAATCCCCGGCACATAATAGGCGTTCAGTGAACTGAAGCTCCTCTCCCCCTTCCGCACCCTCCCTGCTCTCTCTCCCTAGCACCTCTGGAATGCCTGGTTTCCCTCTCACACAGCGGATCCCCTCGCAAGGGGTCTCGGGAACCTCTCCTGACTCTGCTTTTCCCCATCTCCCTGCTTTCAGAGGGCCCATGCCACATGCCTCGCCCCCAGCATCGTCACAAGATGGACTTCTTTTTCTTCCATTTCAGCAGCAGAATCCCTCACCTTGTGATATGTTATCTTAAGTCCGGGCTCTGTGATCTCTTGTGTGGCTGTCCCTCTGACCCCCCACCCCCACCCCAAGTCCTTCCCCTTAGATAAGGTCATTCGTATGCCTTCCTGTCCTCATCTTGAATTATAAGATTGTCCTCCCTGGCTGGGTAAGATAGGATCCACTGCCGGAAGGAGTGGGGTACAGTGACCTGAGTCATAACCGAGGCCTTAGTGACAGTCCCCATGAAAAAAAAGAGAAAGGACAAGGCGGGATGAGTGTGGGAAGGCGGACCACGGTCCTGCTCCTGCCGAGATCTGGACTCGGGTTCATGAGTGTGGTGCCACCTTGGGGCTGCCTGCAGAGTCGAGGTTGAGTTGGGGGACAGCAGAGTAATGAGACAGCGGGCTCTGAAGCTGGACAGCCTGGCTGAACGGAGCGGACAGATCTCGGCTGTTAACTTGGGCTCAGATACTAACATGCTCCCTCCCGTGTCCTCGGCTAAAACTTTGACTCTCCCGTGCCGCACTTCTCATCTGGGAAGCCAATGCCATTTATCCTCGGAACGGCACCCAGCACATAGTGGTCTCAGCGCTCAGTACCACTAGGGAGGGGCATGTGGTGCAGTGGTTAGGGGCCGGCGGGCTGAAGCTAGGCTGCTCGAGTTCCTATCCCAACGCCACCCTCTAAGTAGCTCTGTCACCTGAGCAAGTGACTATCGCCTCTGCCTCTGTTTTCTCATCTATGAAATGGGAATGACTGTGGTATGTATCTGCCTCCCAGGTTGTTGCAAGGACTGAACGCACGAATACACGTAAACCACCGTATTCAATGTTGCTGTTATGAACATAATTAGAAAGCACCTGCCTGGAGCATTTGGAGAATGATCCCAGGCACCTCGAAGAGAAGCGTTGGATTGAGGAGGAAAAACCAAGACTCAGGAGCCGGTTCTGCCGCCATCTCGCAGTGAAACCCTGAGCCGTGACCTCACTCCTCCCGGCCTCAGGCTGCTCATGACCGAGGTGGGAGAGACACTTTCCCTGCCCAGCTCACTAGGGCTTCCTCCCACAGACTGAAGAACAGTGCCTCCCGGCACGAAACGCACCATCACCTACGGGGGCCTCGTTTTATCAAACGCACGGGAACACGCTACAGACTGAGATGCAGATGAAAGAAAGTAACACAAATGCCCATTTTCTTTAAGTCGGAGAATCTGCCGCCGGAGCTCAGTTAACCCGGTGCTGGGCCCTCATGGCCCCCTGCTCAGGTTTGCTCAGAGAAAAGGCGGAAACAGCCCCACCCACCCAACTCTGTCGCATGTTCTCTTTCTTTCTGCTTCTGCCCCCACTTCCCATCTGGGTCAAAGACACATGTTTTGTGTGACTGAGAGCAGGAGTGGAGGGCTGTGCTCTGAAGTTCGGTGGACTCCCTGTAGAAGACAAAGGACAGCAGAGAGAACGACCCCTCCTCACCTGTGTACTTTCTGTTGCTGTCATAGACGTCGGAATCGGCCGTGATGCCTGGGCCTGTGGTGGCGACCTCGCTGAAGTGCATGCATTTGTCAATGTCGTCTGCGGAGTGGGCAGAACACAGCAGTCCGAAGCCTAGAAACAGCCCGAGTGGCAGCAGCGCGGAGCCCAGGACGGCCATGGTCTTGACTTGTTGGGAAACGGCTGGGCCGGGTGCTGCTAATACCTACGACTCACCTGTTTATATGCTCCGGGGCTGGAGCGTCTGCGTGAGGTCATATATGCAAATCTCCTTCCCACTCCTCCCTGAAACGAACTGGCGTCTGAAATTCAGCCCAGGATCTCACCAGGAATGAATCTCCTGCTATTCGTCAGCATGACCCTTTACCAATTCCTGTTTTGCTCAAGAAGGGGAGGGTGCCGATCGTGATTCCGTTCTGCATCTCGTTCATCTCGATGTCTGCTGCTTGAAGCGAGCTGTTGAGAACAGGCTGGGCGCTGGCCACGGGAAATCCAGAGTGGGGTCATCACCATACCTGGTGCGTTGGAAGCCCCACTCTCTTCCTGCGGGGAATCCAGACGAAAAATCTCTCTTTTCTTGGAATGTTACAGATGCTTTTCTAGCTCTCCGTTATCAAACATGGCATCCCAGTTCCTTTTGTGACTAGCATAGAATTAGGAAGACTGCGCTTTTGGACTTATATTTATTTTCTGAAAAGAAAACAGCTTTGGTCCACGTTCCTCCATGGCACCAGAGCACAAGGGAACTACTAAACAATCAGAAAATATGTTTCCTTATATCTCTCCTCTGATTTTTATGATTTGCCCACTGAAAGAGTACTATGTGAGTAGAAAGGAAACGAAAAAGTGTAGAATTGAATCAAGGTGATATTTACAAATGTTTCCTCAAGAGAAGCACTTACAGAATGGTAGAGCAAGGACCTTTGAAAAATCTATTCATCCAGCAAAGCAATGAGAACACTGGCAAAAATGGTTAAAATCAATTTTTTCAGAAGTCAGGAGACTGACCGAAGTCTTGCAAACATCTGAGGAGCATTTGTTTAAGAGAATTGGCTGAATCTCACTGAGCACAGTGAGCGTTGTGGCATTTTAGCTTGCCCATCCCCATCCCTCTCTCCACACTTCTGCAGCAGCCTTAGAAACCAACGGCTTTGGGGCACCGGGGTGGCTCAGCTCGTTGAGCATCCAGCTTGAATCGTATCTCACAGTTTATGAGTTTGAGCCCTGGGTCAGGCTCTGTGCTGACAGCTCCGAGCCTGGAGCCTGCTTTGGATTCTGTGTCCCCCTCTTGCTCTGCCCTTTCCCCACTCATGCTCTGTCTCTCTCTGTCTGTTTCTGTCTGTCTGTCTCTCTCTGTCTGTTTCTGTCTGTCTGTCTCTCTCAGATAAATAAACATTAAAAAAATAGAACAGACTTGACATTATGGGAGCCGTGAATACCAGCAAACTAGCAGCCAATGGAAAAGGAAAGAATGGATTTGGAGCTCTCCAAAAGTCTCATTTCCAGAGAATTGTCACTATGTGACCTATCTGGGAATTGTCTGTAAATCAGAATTCTTAGGTTTCATTAGCTGACCACCAAGTGAACTGAGCAGAGACTTCAGTGGCCATACATGATAAAGAAGACAGAGGGGGCACCTGGGTGGCTCAATAGGTTTGGCATTCGACTCTTGATTTTGGCTCAGGTCATGGTCCCAGGACACGCCCCGCATCAGGCTCTGCAAGGGCTGAGCCCCACTCTGCTGATTATGGAGCTTCCTTGGGATTTTCTCTCTCTTTCCCTCTGCCTCTCTCCCCCACTTGCTTGCTTGCTCTCTCTCTCTCTCTCTCTCTCTCTCTCTCTCTCTCTCTCTCTAAAAGAAAAAAAATAATAAAAGGAAGATAGACCTCACAGAATTAATTTATAAAAGTCACTAAACAGACAACAGTAACAGGACCAACAAACAGTAATAACCAATAGAAACTACAACAAACCCTGGGAGGGAGAGGTATCACATATCCAGAATTGACCACATTGTGTTTTTTAAATGTCCAGTCAATCTTTTCAACAAAATATTACAAGATATACAAAGGAACGGGAAAGTATGGTCAGTACACAGGAAAAAACTTCCCAACCAATAGAAACTATCCTTGAGAAAGCCTAGATATTAGACTTAGTAGACAAAGATGTCATCTCAAGTATTATAAATATGTTTAAAAAGTAAAAGAAACCATGTTGAAAGAATGAAAGTATGAGAATAATGTCTCACCAAATAAAGAATATTAATAAAGACATAAAAATCATTTAAAAAAACAAATAGAAATTCTGCAGTGGAAAGGTATGACTGAAATGAAAATTTCAGAAGAAGGACATAACAGCAGATTTTAACTAGCAAGAGAAAGTATCAGTAAACTTGGAGATATTCAATAAAACTACTGAATAAACTTAACAAAAGAAATGTAAGACTTATATACTGAAAACTATAACACCGGACCCAGAATAGCCAAAATGATCTTGAAAAAACAACAATAACAAGAAAGTTGTACTTCAACTACCTACAAGTTCAAAACTTAGTATTTAAGCTATCATAATCCAGATAAGGTTAAACTGGGGCAAGGGTAGACATATGTAAACTGATGGAAAAGAATTGAGAGTTTAGAAATAAACCCATACATTTATAGTCAACTGATTTTTGATAAGGGTACCTAGACAATCTGATGGGGGAAAGAATAGTCTTTTTAGCAAATGGGTCCTGGAACAACTGGATAGCCACATGGAACAGAATGAAATCGAACCCCTAACTCATACCGTATAAAAAATTAGCTCAAGGTGAATCAAAAACCTAAATGTAAGAATTCAAACTATACAACTACCCCCCCCACCACCAGGCATAACTTTTTATGGCCTTGGATTAGTCAACACTTTTATAGATATAATGCCTAAAGTATAAGCAACCAAAGAAAAAATAGGTAAATTGAACTTCATCAAAACTAAAAGCTTTCATTCTACAAAGGAGATTATTAAGAAAGTACAAAGACAACCCAAATAATGGGAGAAAATATTGCAAATCATCTATCTACTAAGGACCTATTATCTAGAATATATAAAGAACACTTGCAACTCAACAATAAAAAGACAAGTCTCTCAACTTAAAAATGGGCAATGAGTACTTTCTCCAAAGAATATACCCAAAAGCCAAAGAGTATGTTAAAAGATGTTCAGCATCATTAGTTATTAGGAAAAGGCAAATACAACCACAAAGAGATGCCACTTCACAGCCAGCAGGATGGCTATATGACATAACAAATGTCGGCAAGGATATAGAAAATTTGTAACCCTTCTGCATTGCTGGTGGGAATGTAGCCAATATGGAAAACTGGCAATTCTAAAAAAAAAAAATTAAACATGGACTTACTATTATATGAACCACAACTTCAGTTCTAGTTATGTTCTCAAGAGAATTCAAAACATATGTCCACACAAAAACTTGGACATGAATGTTCATAGGAGCATTATTCCTAAAACCAGAAGGTGGGAAACAACCCAAGTGTCCATTAACTCTTGAGTGGATATAAAAATATGGTATATCCAACAACGGAATTTTATTCACCTATCAAAGGGAATGAAGTACTGAAAGATGCTACAACATGGATGAGCCGTGAAAACATGAAGCCAAGTGAAAGAAATAAGCTAGATGGAAAAGACCACATCTCATAATGATAGCACTTACATGAAATATCCAGGATAGCCAAACTGCTAGAGACCAAGTATTTTCCGGGGACAGCGTGGGGGTGGATGGTGGGAGGGGTATTGGAGAGGGACAGGGAGAATGAGAAGTGACTGCTAATTAGTTTGGGGTTTCTTTTTGGGGTGTTATAAGTACTCTGGATATTGTGATAGTTTCATCATCGTGTGAATATACTAAAAACCACCGAATTGAATTTTATGGGAGTTACATTTCAGTGAAAATATTTATTTATATAATATGATGTGTAACCAAGTTAGGGGTAGTAGAAAGAATGCAACACAACTTTAATATCAGATCCTGTTTAGGAACCTGGCTTTGGGAGAGTTTTAACCTATCTGATCTTTAATTTCCATTTCTGAAAATTGGGGCATTAATACAAATCTCACATATTTTAATGTATTTTAAATGTGAAATATATGTAAACTGTTTTGGGGGATGGATGGGGTGGGTCTGGTATACAGTAGGGGTATAACACATGTTGATTTGTTCTCTCCATTCTTCCCTTTTTTTCTTTCTTCCTTTTAACTTCCTTCCTTCCTTCCTCGCTCCCTCCTGCCTGTCTGCCTATCTACCTACCTACCTACCTACCTACCTGCCAGATTAAGGCATTGGTTCAGGAGAAAAGAAAATATAGGAGTTTTGCTGAAAATAAGGAGAAACTAGGCTAAATCTCCCTATGAATTGGGGACAGAAGACTGGGGCGGAGGGAGAAACTGATAAGCAGAATTGTTCCATTCATTTACTACACTGTGCAGCTCAGCCCAAGAGAGGGCCCGTGTGAAGTCATCAGCACCGCCTCTAGGGAGGAGGGAGCTGTGGGCTACAGGGGCAGCTGGTGACAAAACAAAGTTGATCTTTGATTCCTTCCAGAAAGGACTTGAGTTTTCTTGAGGATAGACCACAAGAAAACTTGTTTAAAAAAAAAATACATGGATTTGGACTTCCCACTATTCATATTTCACCCTTTTCTCTGTAATTCTGGATTCTAGTTCCTAGAAATTCATACCTTTTAAAAAGCTCCATAGGTGATTCTAGAACAGTGCTTTTTGATCTTGAATGTGCATTCGGATCACACGGAGCATCTTGCTAACATGCAGTGTCTGATTCAGCAGGTTTCACGTGGGGCCTGAGACTCCTCATTTAGAACAGGCTTCCAGGTGATGCTGAGACGTTGCTGATCCCCGGAGCTCACCTTGCGTAGCGGGGTTTAGAAGCTGATCTGAGTAAACCAGATTGGAACGGAATGTCTGACTAGTTGTTAAGGTCGGAAAAGCTGTGTTCTGCGACCGTTTTTGGGTACCCCAAAGTTTCCAGTGGGCCTAGAGCTTACGTGCTGAGGCTTCGTGCTGTTGAAAGTGGTGGGCACTTCTATACGTCTTTGGTCTCCCTAGAAAGGAGAGCTTTCAGAGAACCGAGAGAAGCCAGTCTTCCGAAGGTCAGAGTCTGAAGAGAGCTTCCCTGAAATTCCGCAGGAGCCACCACTGGTGAATGCAGGCATCATCAGCCTGAGCACCTTGGCTGGTTTTGGATGGAGTCTCCTGGGTGTGTCAGAGGTGTGAGGGATGCAGCGTTCCCACCAAGGAGAACAGGGCATACGCTTAGAGTCACGGAGGCCTCTGAATCGGGCCCCTCACATTGTAACCTTGGACTGTACTTATCCTGTTCTGAAAGTCAATTCTTTAAGTCATATCAGGGAGTCAATAACACAAACCTTGCAGGACCATGTCAAGGTGTAAGAGAGAATGCAGGTAACATGCCCGCCATAGTCTGCCTTCAGTACATGGTAGTTCTTAGCCACCGATGGAAGGCAGGGTGCATATATGAGAGGAAGGGCCCCCAGGGAGAGGGAGGAGCCTGGGGAATGTTTATAACGCTCTCATTCGTTTGCCAACAACGAATGTTTACATCAACATGTTGACTTAGGGGCTAATTGGGTTGTACCTTTGGGTTTTTGGATCAGGGTAGTGGGTGTTGTGCTTTTGAGCATCCCATGGATCCTTATAGCTTAGAGGGTGGTCTAGTGGCTGGCTGTTTAGAAGCCACAGCTCATCCTTCTCATTCCCCAAGGCTTACAAATTCTTAGAGAACACAGTATTGTATGTGACATTAAGAATTTTCAAGCTGATCAGGCCCTAAGAGACCATTTTAATCAAACTTCCTCCTTCATGTCTGAGAAAACTGTACACAGAAAGATAAAACTTGCCTAATGCTATCAGCCATACTTACTGGCAGGGTCAGGGCTTGGACCATATTGCCCACCTCTTTTCATCTAGGCAGGTGTTTTCTCCACTGTACAGATTTACCACTGTATTAATATGTGCCTGTTCCCACTTAGCCTTTGAGATTTAAATGGGCCAAAGTCAAGGTCTAGTATCTTTTAATTTTAATATTTAATACATCATAACAATTCAATACACTATATAACTTTAATTTAAAAATTTAATTTAATATCAACTTTATTTTAATAATTGTGTATACTTTGTCGTGTATTTGGGACTCTTGCTAGTCCCTTTGCATTTTATAGAACTTGGAGAGAAATCCACTATTGCGGTAATTAATTGTTATCTTTGCTCGGGACCTTTGGTCAGTCATGTCTGTGGCTTCATCTAAGCCTAAATTATGTGTCAGGAGCATAGCGGGTTGGCACAGTGCTCTGCCCACATTGCCTCCTTCGCGTCTTCGGTCAGTGCACCGGGGTTGCTGGGCATTGAGGCAGCTGCTCAAGGTCACATGGCTTTAGGGGAAAATAGCTCCTGCCTTACGGTCGGTTGTGGTCAGACTCCAGGCTGCCAGCAATTGGTCTTCGTGGAATAAGAGGAATGAGAGCAAAATGATGAGATTTTTGAAAGAGAATGTAAAAATTTATTTAATTTAAGGGCTTGCCTTTTATTGGAACATTACAGCTTTTTGATATTTTCTTATTAAAATGTCCTTTCTGTTGTTGAATTATGGTCACTGTAGAGTGTAGGTAGGAGAGTCTCCTCTTTCATCTGTTTTTGTTTTTTTTCCTTTAATGTCTTTATTTGGAAAAGTGAACAATTGGTGCCTTGTCTAAGTCCCTGAAGTCCGGAGTCTGGACACTGGGGATCTATCACGGCTTACTTCATATGGTAACATCCAAAATGCCTTCTGGGGTTGTGGCGAGAAGCAGGGATTGTTGGCATTTTAGTAGGAACTGGAAAGTTGTCTCAGGAGGTGTTCAAAGACCTCTCTCTCAGTAAGTGGGAGATTGAATCTTTTTTTTTTTTTCTCTATTCTCTACATTAGGTTTCCAGAACTTACTCATAGCTGAACATTTATACCCTTTGACTGCCATCTTCCTTTATCCGTAAGACCCTGGGAAACACCATTCTAATCTCTGCTACTATTAGTTCAACCTTTATTTTGAGATTCCCCGTATAAGTGAGATCATGCAGTATTTGTTTTTCTGTGGGCGGCTTATTTCATTTAGCATGAGGTCCTCCAGTTTTACTCATCTCACAGGTGGCAGGATTTCCTTCCTTTGTAAAGCCTGAATTGTATTTCATTGTTTGTGTATATGTATATATGTATAATTCATATACTCATATATATGTAGATATTTCACAATTTCTTTATCCGTTCATCTGTCAACAGACACTTTTGTTGTTTCCATGTCTTGCTGACTATGAATAACGAACATGGGAGTGCAGATATCTCCTAGAGAAAGTGATTTTATTTCTTTGGGTATATACCCGGAAGTGGGATTGCTGGGTCATATGGGAGCTGTGTTGTTAATGTTTTTCCTCCATATTGTTCCCCACAATGGGTATGTCAGTTTACCGTTAATTTTTAAATGTTGCCAGGAGGTATTTTCTTTTTCCTTCCTTGTACTGAAGTGTAATGAACATGCAGTGTTCTATCAGTTTCAGGTATGCAATATAATGACTCAGCGATTCTCTACATTACTGAGTGCTCACAGGGAAGTTGCATCTTTTAAGCTCCTCCTTTTAACATTAGGATATGTGGTCACCCCCAAATCAGAAGTTAGTTTCATTCATTTTTAGGCAGAAAAAGAAGCATGGAGGGCACTTGGTGTCAGGTCAAAGTGGGTTGGTGGGTGAGGAAGTGAAATGAGACAAGAAGAGAAGTCAGGGCTCAGTGCCTCCCAGTTCCCAAACAGAAGAGGAAGTAGAAAGGGCTTCCCAGCAGTGGGAGGAGGCAGGTTCGGATGCCCGCTTTCCCTGGCCAGGTCGCCGGACGTCCTCCCTGGAGAGACCAGGCTGTCTGCCCGGGAGGAAGTGCCCTGCAGGGCTCCGGGTCAGTTACCCCGGACAGTAACTAAGGACAAATGGCCGTCCTTAGTTCCTCTGAGCTTCCACACATCTTTAGAGGGGACAGCATTTTACCAAGACATTCAAATGCCCTGTCCTGACTGTCTAACTGGACAGTTCCATAGTGAAACCATCCGGGACAGTTGCATCAGCGGGGCATGAACCCAACTCCCGAGGATGGTGGGGTGGGCCAGGGTGGTGATTGACGGAATGTGGTGGAGACAGCTCTCCGGGCAGCGTCAAGGACGCAGGCCACGGAGGGGCACCCTCTTCCATCCAGTCCTTTACGAGTGCATTGATTCTCCATATCCTGCTTTGCTCGTGTAGGCTTTAGGGGAACTTACAGAAATACAAAGTCTAATAAGTAAGGAATGGCGCCTATAGAGAAAATAAGGGTAGAAAGAACAAGATAGTAAGAGGAAGGTGGGGCTCATGATGTCAGAAATGTCTGCCCGGTGTCTCTGTAGATGTGGCCCCGTGGTAGGCACGGGGAGAGGGAGACAGGGCACCGCCTCCGTGGGGGTTCTGACACGCGGCCCTGAATCCAGCGCATGGCTTCCGATTTTCAAGGTCATTCCTTTAGCTGAGTCCCAGAGCACCTTTAATACATTCAGTCGCCTTAGATGTTACTGCCTTCTGCCGGTAGTCATGAACTGTGATTATGTTTTTCTTCTGGGATTGATTTGATATTATGTACTAGCACTTATTTATTTATTTTTAAATATCTTTTTAATGTTTATTTATTATTTTGAGAGAGAGAGACAGTGAGTGAGCAGGGAAGAAGCAGGAGGGGGTGGGTAAGAGAGAGAAACGCAGAATCATGTCAGCACAGAGCCCATCGCGGGGCTCAAACTCACAAACCGTGAGCCAAAGTCAGACGCTTAGCCGACTGAGCCACCCAAGTGCCCCAAAGTACTAGCATTTAAATATCATAACTGTATACCACGGTATCTCATTCTTCTAAACACAAAACAAATGACTCTCCTGATAAAAGGCTCTATTTCCAGCCTTGTGTACAAATGCAATTTTGCGACTTATGTAATTTGTTGACACATTAATTTCAGAGTTCTCTGTAGCTGTTTCCTGAGGCTTTGAGAAGCTCTAACGTAAGAAATTAAAGTCTTGGGGCACCTGGGTGGCGCACTTGGTTGAGTGTCTGACTCTTGGTTTCGGCTCAGGTCACGATCTTGTGGTTCATTGGTTGGAGCCCCGCTTGCAGCACAGGGTCTGCTTGGGACCTCTCTCTCCTTCTCTCTTTCTGCTCCCCGCCCCCCACCCCATCTCTCTGTGTCTCTCTCAAAATAAACTAAAAAAAGAGAAAGAACTTAAAGTCTTATTATTCAATGAACATCTTTCTTTTTTTTTCTTTTAATGATTATTATTTTTGAGAGATACAGGGAGACAGAGCACAAGCAGGGGAGGGGCAGAGAGAGGGAGACATAGAATCTGAACCAGGCTCTAGGCTCCAGGCTCTGAGCTGTCGCACAGAACCCAATGCAGGGCTCGAACCCACAAACCATGAAATCATGACCTAAACCCGTGAACCGTGAGATCATAACCTGAGATGAAGTCAAAGGCTCAACCAACTGAGCCACCCGGGTGCCCCAATGAACATCTTTCAATTAAGAATTGTCACTTCAAAGATTTTTTAAATAATACGAGTAAAGGCTATTTTTAAGTGATCATTGAAAGTGAAACATAAAATCCAAAAATTCTAATGAAACTTGTGGATACTGAGAATACAATAGATGCCATTTGGAGATATACTGATTTATTTACATTATTTATAATGTATTGATTATTAACGATTAATATACCATATTTTAAGAATGTATATAAAGATTATTACTATTTTATTTTTTTTGCATCAACACAGTTATGTAAAAGGTGACACATACTACCTTTTCTAAGAGTACATTTTTGGATCCTCACAATATATATTCTCAAGCCAGAGATTATAATCTAGTTGGTGCACAGTAGGGCCAGACATCTACATTTTGAAAGCTCTGTAGTTCTTGCCAGGGCTGAGACCTGCTCTGCTAGATGGTGCAGAGAAGACAAATCAGACATCATGCTCTCAAGAGCCTGGTGACAAGTGGGAACAGAGAAAGAAGTGATGATTTTTGAGCCCTCTTAAGCAAAACTTTAGGAGAAAGTTGCTTTCTAGCTGTTGTATTTAATTCTCATCACAGTCCTGAGCAGAGAGACTTTAGCTTGATGTTATAGAAGCTTCTATGTAAAGAAGCTGAGATATAAAAATATTTGTGTTTGGGGTCTATGAGCAGGGATTTGAACCCAAGCCCCCCCCCTCTTTTTTTGGCTGTGGATTCCCTCCAGCATACAACACCCACCATGAAAGAGTCTACAAGCAGAAAGGGATTTGGTTCAGGCACAACAGGAACCTTACCTTGATCTGAAATTGGTGTTCGGTGCTTTTATTTTATAAGCAATTCTCAGGAGCTCTCATATTCATTAACTAGGGGCATTAAGGACGCTGTCTCATTGCAGGTAGAAATAAGCTTTCTTGCTGTTTTACTTTGAAGGAATAAGTATTATCATGTAAAAAAAATTTTTAAGTGTTTTTTATTTTTTGAGAGAGAGAGAGAGAAAGGGAGACAATGAGCAAGAGAGGGGCAGAGAGAGAGGGAGACAGGGGACCTGTGCTGACAGCAGTGAGCCCGAGGTGGGGCTTGAACTTGAAAACCATGAGACCATGACCTGAGCCAAAGTTGATTGCTTAACCAACTGAGCCACCCAGGCGCCCCTGAACTGTCATTAAAAAAAAATTTTTTTTTTGACATTTATTTATTATTGAGAGAGAGACAGAGCATGAGCAGGGGACAGTCAGAGAGAAGGAGAGACACAGAATCCAAAGCAGGCTCCAGGCTCTGAGCTGTCAGCACAGAGCCTGATGTGGGGCTTGAACCCACAAACTGTGAGATCATGACCTGAGCCGAAGTCGGATGCTCAACCAACTGAGCCACCCAGGCGCCCCTACACTGTCATTTTTATTTGCTTAGTCTAGAGCCATAGTTCTCAACTGGGGGTGATTTTGCTGCCCAGGGGCGTTTGGTCATGTCTGGAGGCATTTTTGGCTGTCACAGCCTTTGGCGGTGGGATTGCTCCTGGCATCTTGTGGGTAGAAGCAAGGGGTGCTCAACGCATCCTGCCGTGCAGCAGACAGCCCCCCACGGGGAGATGCCCAGCCCCCCATGGGGAGATGCCCAGCCCCTGATGGGGAGGTGTCCAGCCCCAAGTGTCAGTAGTGCTGAGGTGTGACACCTCACTCTGGAGGAAAGGAAATTACCAGATACGTGCAGTATTAATAGTTTTAATAATAAGTAAATGCTATTTATTAAGCATCCATGGTGTTCTGAACCCTTCAATTTATGTTCTTGGTATCACTTCCCAAGGAACATTAAAAATGATTTTTAATCTCAGGAAGCTTCCACACCAATGGGAAACCAAGAGAGTTCAGAGAATTTGAGCTTCTATCAAAGGGGAAAAATCACAGTCCATACAGGGGGAAGGAGATAACACACAGTGACAGGGTAGGCGGCCCCTTCCGCACGGGTGGGAAAGAGCAGATCTCTCAAGTCGGGAAGGAAAGATCTGTGCTGTGTACCTGCTTCCCCATTGGCTACCCATGTGACCTTGAACTAATATATTGAACCGCTCTGTTCTCTGGCTTGTAAAATGGGGTTAATGGTTGTACTTATTCATAAGGTTTTGGGGAGCATTTAATGAGATGAGATGTGTAAGGTGCGATGTCGGGCATAGAGAAAGCGTTGGTTAAATTCTTATTTTTCTTGTTATTTATTAGAGAGATTCCACGGAGGTGGTGCCCGGGAGCTGCCCACATCCCCTCCAGAGGGGAATTCCAAGGATGGCAGGCTTCACCCCCTTCTTGAGCAATGAAAGGTGAGTCAGGGCTCCAGGACATGGCCTGTCCAGCGGGTAATGAGCCGTCTGTCGCCGCTGAGTGGAGCTGGAGCCGGGCTTGGTTGGCTAAGGGGAAGGCAGAAAGGAGGAGTAACAAATTCTTTTCTCTTGTGAAACTTTGGAAACTGAAGGCCTTTATCTCAGTCCTCAGAGGAGCAGAGAGCAGGTGTGTGAATGTCTTCATTTGTAAATGAGAGCGGTGTCTTAGAGCTGAGGCTGCCCTAGCTTCCTTCCCCAAGCAGGAAGGGAGCTCCCCTGTTCCCAGAATCCTTTAGAGGAGAGGATAGGTGGGCTTGGCCCCCCAGAGGTTAGGGTGAGGACAGAGGGTTGGGGGCATTCTTGCTCTGGACACCTGCCAAATTCTCTGCCCATGAGGTCATTTCTGGCTCTTGCCCTGGGTTTGACGTGGGGTTTACCAGAGAAGGGCGCCCTTTCTTTATCCCTTGTTACCCACACCCTTGCTGCCTTCTCCCGTGTTTTGTCAACACAGGAGGGTATTTTTAGTTTTCTTTGATATCATTGCAGCCTTATGTCCTTGTGCCTTCCTTGTCTGAGGCCATAGATCTTCTAGACCAGGAGTTCCAGAGGGAGCTGTGTTTGATATGTGCGGGGGTGGGGCCTTAGCTGCGCCGAACAGCCCCTCTTTGGCTGGTGTGTGGGTCCCCGGCCTGGGCTTTCCTGGGCTTGTCTGTGTCTCTCTTGAGTCCTTTCGTCGGCTGCGTTCTGTTTTAGGTTGTAGGAATGGCTGCTGGAGGGGGGGTGGCTGACAACAGCTACCTCCCAGGAGGGGGGGCTGAGGGACATGGCAGCTTTTTTTTTTTTTTTGACACAGATCCATATTTATTTATCTTCTAACATCCTTCGGATATCCCATGTCTTGATCTATACCAGGAACTTCCTGGAGGCTTGTTTCTGAGAAAGGGGCTTATTTCTAAGAGGGGACAGAGGAAATGGTTGCAAAGCAGGCTGTGAGTATTTGTGGGAGCATCAGCGACCTCGGGCCCAGCGTGTGGAATTAGCTAGTGGGCAGCTGGGTCCTGGTGCTGCCGCAGCTTATAATATTAGGACTCTACTAGGAACTAGCAATGCGAGGACTTTACGCCCGTATTCTTCTGAGCCCGCCAAATCCTGCCCACCTTCATCTCCTTAGATTGCTGGTGCACCATCTATCATTCTCATTTCCATCTCTGTGCTTAGCTCGAGTTTTCCAGATTACGTTTCCCCCTCCCTTCCTTCCCTCCCCTCCTCCCTCCCTTCCTTTTTCCTACCCTCCCCTCCTCCCACCCTCCCTCCCTCCTTCCTTCCTCTCTTTCCTTTTTATATTTTTTAAGTTAAAAAATGTAAGTTTATTTATTGATTAAGGGGGAGAGAGACAGAGACAGAGAAAGACAGAGACAGAGAATCCCAAGCAGGCTCTGCACTGACAGCACAGATTTCATGAGCTGTGAGATCATGACCTGAATTGAAATCCAGAGCCAGACCCTCAACCGACTGAGCCACCCTGGCGACCTCCAGGTTGTGTTTCAAAGAGCAGAGGCCTTACAGTTGATTTAAAATTACTGCCCCTCCTCCCTCTATCAGTGTGTAACTTGCTGCATCTGAACTTCTTCATTTGTAATTCCTGTCTCATTGCCCTACTGTGGTAATCAGTTCAAGAATTATGGTCTGACTACCTACTGTGTGTCAGGAAATGCACTCAGCACTGGGAGCTGGGGGAGGGGCAGAGACCAATACCCAGTACTCAATCCCTGTTTTTGAATTTTGTTCCATGTTGGGAGGTAGGCCCATAAACAGATAAATTCAAACCAGAGGGCAGATGCGAAGAGGTAAGCACAGAGCGCCGAGGAGTACAGGGGAAAGGCAAGGGTGTTTTTTGGGGAAAACGGGGGACAAGCTGTTGGGAAGGATGCCGGTCAGTTGGGGGTGGGCGTTACTGGACGAGAGAAGTGTGGGGGTAGAAAACGGTGTGAGGAGAGCAGGGCGTTCCTGAAACACGATGTTTGAGACAAGAAGTGATTCGGCTAATGCTGGAGAGTGAATGGGGCCAGAGTCACTGAGGCCTTATAGGTCGTGTCAAGAATTTAAGACTCCATCACACAGGCAAAGGGGTTTGTAAGCGGGAAAGTGACTTGGCCAGATCCGAGTTTAGATCAATCACTTTGGTGATTGTGCGGGGAGTGGATGTGAGCTTGAAAAATCTGGAATCCGTCCAGCTAGGAGGCTGTTGTAACTGCCCAGGTGAGTGATGATGAGCTATCACAAAATAACCGTGAGGCGGAGGCCGTGGAAGGGAGGCAACAGAGTTTAAATATTAAGGCAATCTAAAGGGCAGATCTTAGAGATAGATCGCTGGGGAGAGGGTGGAGTTGGGGTGACTCCAGGCGTCGGGCTTCACCGGATGCAAGGATGATGGTACCGTTGACTAAAATGGGATTCACAGGGGGAGCAGCTTTGGGACAAGGGTGGGGATGGTGAGTTAGGCCTCCCTGGAGAGGCCTGTGGAGTATCCCTCTCGGTGGTGATGGCTACCGTGCAGTTGTAGATACAAACCTGACTCAGGCGAGGGTAGAGACCTGTGAGTTATCAGGGAGAATATCGGTGATAGGGAAAAGCCCACAATGGAAGCTTTTGTCCAGGAGCGCTGTGTGGAATGCGCAGAGCAGTAGGCTAAGGACTGATTGGCAGGAAGTCCTGATGATTACATGGTAGGGTGGGAGAGGAATCCAAGGTGGAGACCCAGGCTGGCAGAGAGAGAGAGTGGCATTGCAGTCACAAGGGACAGTTTCGAGGACAGTCTCAAGGAAGAGTAAGCACTGGGGTCAAATGCAACAGTAAGAAAAGTATAGAAACTACTCACTGGATTTGGCCATGGGAAGGTATTGACTTTTTTACCGAGGGGCGGTGAGTAGGGGGTCTGAAGCTGCAGGGGGATGAGTTGGGGAGGGGGAGGGAGGTAGAGAGAGCAAGTGTAGGTTTCAGTCGAGAAGGAAGGAGGGAGATAAGATGGGGCTGGGAGACTAGGAGAAGGAATGTTTTTGTTTGTTTTTAGATGTTGCAAAACATCTAAACGATGGAGGGACTGGCCTAGGGCAGGAGGAAGAACCCTCATCCCCCGGGAGACTGTAGGTATGGAAAAGGAGGAGTACAGAGATTGATCAGAGCTTAGTGGGGACTGGGAAGTTCAGGCAGCTCTGATTTTATGGCTTCAGTGTTCTCATCAAGATAAGAAGAGATGTGGGGCGCCTGGGTGGCTCAGTCGGTTGAGCATCCAACTCCTGATTTTAGCTCAAGTCATGATCTCATGGTTTGTGGGATTGAGCCCTGCATCAGGCTCTGTGCTGACAGCATGGAGCCTGCTTGGGGTTCTCTCTCTCTCTCTTTGTTGTCCTCCCCCACTTATTCTCTTTCTCAAAATAAATAAATAAACTTAAAAAAAAGGTGTTGTCTGCCGAGATAGATGGTCTTTGGGGTTGGGTGGGGGGACTTGGAGGGAACTCTAGAGGTCAGCACCTGAGGAGGGTGAGAGAGACAGTCTACAAGCACAAGTTAAAGGACCCTTGATCTGCAGCACCCACAGCCCGGTTGAGTTTGGAGACCATGGTGCTGTTGGAGAGTTTCTTCAGCAGCACTTGGCCTGGGCAGGGGAGCGTAGAAGGTAGATCATGGGATTCATTAGGGTTGGATTTTTTTTTTTCCCAGAAAAATGAGATTGAAGATAGATGCTTGTGAGGGAATGGTTCAGGTGATCACCTGTGTGGTCTAGACCGAGCAGGCAGCAAATGAGGGACTCAGGGGAGCAGGGGCCTCCATGGTGTTGAGGGGCAGGCAAGAGCCACACAAGAAATAGATTGCTGTTTGGGGCCGGAGTGTTGGACTTTGAGATTTCGAATGAGGGGCAATTCTGACAAGGTTCCTAGGTGTGGGGAATCTGAAGGGAATGGAGATGAAGAGGTTTGTGAGCTGTGAGACTACTGTGTTCAGCAAGTTACGGGCATCCAAGCTACACAGCAAGGCGGTAGACGTAAGGGAGAGGGGTAAGCTCTCAGCCGTCAGTGACGGGAGTGGAAGCCGATATACCCACGGGGCTGAGTCTCAAAACGGCAGAGACTTTTATAGGAAGGGGAAGAGGAAAGGTCTGGAGATGGCACTGGGGAGTTAAGGAGACAGCAACTCTCTTCTCGATCTTGGTGCCAGTGGGGGGTGGGATGTTGACCAGTCTGCACAGAAAGTCACAAGGAAGTTTGTGCCAGGTCTGAGGCGCGACAAGGCTGAAATCTGAGCTTTCACCACCCTTTAGGTCCTGGGGGGTAACTTTTAGCCAGCGTGACCTCCACCCTAGAAAGGCCACTTTCTAATTTGCCCAAGGCGCCACAGCGGCTGGTGATGACCCTGGGGAGTGATGTCCTCGGCAGAGATCACAGGGTAGGATCACGGGGAAAAGGTCAGAGATGTAAGAGAGCTGACTAGGCTTTGGAGGCTTTCAACGACACACAAGAACTGTTGTTGAGAGAAGAAAAGAAAGAGATGGAAAGAGAAGAAGAGTGGAGGAGAACTGAGGTGTCCCGAAGAGGAGGGATGACTGGAGGGACTTGCATTGGGTCAGCCACCTCTGAGGTGTTAATAGACTGATGATTCACGTGTCCACAGGGAGGCCACTAGCCTTCCAGGGCCAGGCTGGAGCTCCACGAGGGTCCCATCTTGACAGACCACTGTGGTCCTCGGACATCCGCATCATGTCACAGGATACTTATTAAAATGCATGTTCCTGCCATTTTACTCAGCTCCAAAGTGATTCTTAAGCACCCTTACGTTTGAAAGCCCCTGACTGGGAGTCTTGCTGGTCTTGGGTGCAGAGTGCCTACTGGCATTTGGTGACGACTCATAGATAGGGCACCGAATACAGGACCTGGCTGGTCAATGATCATTATACACACTGCGACCCCCTGCTTCTACTGGTGATCTCTGGGAGGGTGTGAACACACACCACCTTAGCGGTAAGTGAGTTTTATTATTGGCCGATACCCATGGAGTGGGGGGCAAATATGGCCTCACTTTTCCCTTCTAGTGCCTCTCAGTCACACTTCTGGGAACCCCCTTCTTGCTCTCATCTCCTCCCTTCCTCTTCCATAGGTCTCTCAGTCTTTCCTGTCTGCCCGGGCCTTGCCATGCGTCCAAGGGCCAGCAGTGTCCTGGAGGCCGGTGGACAGATAATGGACAGGGGCCAGTGCTGACGGCCTCCCCTAACATCCTTCCATCTACGCCTTTTCTCTGGATTGCCCAAGGCTCTTCAGAAGTGGGTGGAGGGGAAAGGGAAAGAGAGGTATGGGAGGACCAAGCTCCCTGGCCACCTTGTCACCTGAGTCTTACATTCTGGGTCTCTCCCCCTCCCCCAACCATGGCAGCCATCTCTCTCCAACCCTCCAGCCCTCACTAATCTGAAACACTCTTGAAATTTGAATTCGAATTTGAATTAATTCCATGAAGTGAATGTTTATTTAGCTGAGCCGGCCTTAGCTGTTTGGGCAATGAAGATAAAATGCATCAGTGCACAGTAGAGGAGAGACTCAGGGACATGGTTGTGTTGTGAGATGTGCCTTAGAGCAAGGAGAAGGGTGACTCAGCAGGGGCTTCATGTACAGGTGCAGCGGTGGAGCCAAGGGCCCAGGACTGGGACAGCTGGTGGGAGGGGAAAAGAGAAGACAAGTGTGTGAAATGAGCCTTGTTCTGCCTCCATGTGGGGGGCCGGTTTCCTGAGCCAGACACTCGGGTGGTGTGGTGGGAGATGATCATGAGGTTTGCGGGGTTCCGGAAGGGCAGGAAGGGCATGTGGGCATCGGTAAGGCATGAGAAAGTGCAAAACAAACAAACCCCACATGCTTGAGCCTTCCTGCATGTTTGGTCGTGTGTGTGAACTGGCAGATGGGAAGCCTGGAATTCTGATGCTGGAAGGTAGTGAGGTGGTTTATTTAATCAAACCAATAAGTTAATACCATTCATCTTAATTTAATATATAGTCTTATAACCTTGTCTATGAGTTTCTGTGTTTCTGATGTTCTCAGGTGCGCAGCGGACTGATATGGGGGTAGGGGCGGGCGGTGGGTAGAGATCTTGGCGGCCAGCCGCTGCTTTACAACACTGGGTAATTGCGAAGGAAGTATGAAATCATTCACCCACAAGACGTGACGAGCGTATGAGTAATAATACACCATCCCTGCCCTCTGGGGCTCTCGGGTGATTCAGGAAATAAGTCTTGTAGACGACTCACAATAGTTTGAGACTGACCCAAAAAGCAGTACTGGATGTGGGAAGGCAGCCCCAAGATAAAGCAGGGGAGGGAGGAGTTGTGTCCAAACATCTGGGTGTTGGTTTGCTTCCTCCACAACTTGACTGCAAATTCTTGGAGGGCAAGTACTGTACCTTCCTTTCGTGTCTCCCGTGATACTCCACATGGGTGTCTGTTCACTACCTGCTCACTCTTCTTCATTTTAACGCCCGCAGGGCACACACACCACATGCTCTGTGCATGTCAGGTGCATGGTTTTTGTTAAGTGACTAAAATAAATTTCTCCTGTCTTTCCTCCCATTCTTTCACGTCCCTCCTCTCTCCCTAAGATTTATATAATAAATGCTTGTTAACATGAATCATGAAGGGCACCTGGGTGGCTCAGGCTGGTTGAACATTTGACTCTCGATTTTGCCTCAGGTCATGACCTCACAGTTTGTGAGATTGAGCCCCGCGTTGGGCTTTGTGCTGATGGTGCAAAGCCTGCTTGGGATTCTCTCTCTTCCTCTCTCTCTGCTCCTCCCCTGCTCATGCTCTCTCTCCCTCTCAAAATAAATAAAATAAAATAAGTCACGAAATTGTCAATGACATTAGAAGTTCAACCTCACTAACAAGAAATTTCATTTATTACGTCAGCAGATATTAATAGAAATAAGATAATTTTCCACACTAATGAGGTTGTAGGTAGATGGAACTTTTATAAATGATTAAAGGGAGAACCATTGTTCCGTTTTTTGGGGGGAAGCCAACCTGATAGTATTTGTCAATAGTTTTAAGAAGGCAGACGTCCTTCCATCTACGAGTTCAGCCTCTATGAATTTACCCTGAGGAAATAATTACCACTGAGTGGAAAGAAGATAATCAGAGCATTGTTCCTGAGAGTGAGCGGTGAAACATCTTCGGTGCTAACCAGTGGGGTACTGTGTGATTAGTGCCTTGAAGCAACTTATAATAATGTGGTAGAAAAGTATTTGAAAAATGAAATGAGAACGTGTTAAAGCAGAATTAAGTTTTAAAAAAGATTACAAAAAACCAGCTCAGAAAACTGGTGTGGTAGGAATTCTCTGTTTTTTTTCTGGCTATAAGGCCTTCAGCAGGTCACTTTACCTTTTGGGGCTTTGGTCAGTTCTGTAAAAGGGGGACATTGCTCTCTGCCCTATAAGGTTGCTGTGAAGATGGGTGATACGGATGCGGAACACGAGTTCTTAGCCTGTGTATCAACCAGACGTTCGGTTAGTGCTGGATATTATTACTCAACTTCTGTAAAAAAAAAAAGGTAAATAAATGTGTATTTGTACAGTAAAAGGAGGACCCGTTGAGGTTATAGTGAAATGTTAGCAGTGTTGTCTCCAGCTGGTGCAATTGTAGTGATTTTTCTCTCCTTCTTTAGGTGTTGCCCGTTTCCCACATTTTCTACAATGAACACTATAGGAATTATATTAATATTATAATTAGAAGCAAAGTACTTAGAAAAGAAATGGTCCTAACCTTGTATTTAAAAAAATTAGGATTAGGGCACCCGGGTGGCTCAGTTGGTTGAGCGTCTGGCTTCGGCTCAAGTCATGATCTCACGGTTCGTGGCCCACGTCAGGCCCTGTGCTGACAGCTAGCTCAGAGCCTGGAGCCTGCTTCAGATCTGTATCTCCCTTTCTCTCTGACCTTCCCCTGCTCGCACTGTCTCTCTCTGTCTCTCAAAAAAAAAAAAAAATTAAAGAGAAGCATCTGGGTGGCTCAGTCCGACTTCAGCTCAGATCGTGATCTCAGCGTTCATGAGTTGGAGCCCACATCAGGCTCTCTGCTGTCAGCTTGGAGCCTGCTTCAGATCCTCTGCCCCCCTTTTTTCTCCCCCTCCTCTGCTCTCTCGCTCTCTGAAAAACAAACATTAAAAAAATTAGAGTTAAAGAGATGAATTACTGATCCCATTTTGTTACAATTGTAAGAGAGCTAGCAGTTTTGTGTTTAACTTCATTGTACAGTAGAGAAAACTGAGGCACGCGGCGAGGAATTTCACATTTCCGGAGCCAGGGCTTTTTAAACTACACGAGTCTGTGTTTGAGGACGTGGGGCTCAAGAGAGGGGCTGCTGTAGGCCTGGCTGTTCCCCAAACCTTTGGTGCGAACCCCGAGTCTCCCAGAGAGAGACCTGTGCCTCCCTTCCTCACCCAGGCAGGGTGCTATCACCAGAATCCATTACTGCAGTCTACTTTTTCCTGCCAGACAAGTTTGACCAGGTCCCTTCTCCAAATGTCATTTTTTCTTATGTGGAAACTGCGATGTCTCTGGACATCCTTCGCATAGTTTCCAGCTGAGATGCCTCTCCTGGGTGCGACACCCATCGGCATGTCCTCACGTGGGTGTCCTGCAGGTGCTTTCAGCAACCGGTGCCCAAAATGGAATTAGTGTCTTCCCTTCCAAGCCCGGTTCTCCTCCAGTAGAAAAGGGCAGACCCAGAATCCAGGATGACATTCTCTGCCCCTCCTCCTTCTCACCCCTTATTGATTAGACCCCTTACTGGTTAGTTGTTGAGGCTCCCTGACGCAGGCCACATCACTCGATCAGTATTGATTAGCCCGAGGCATGCTCTGTCCAGATGGTGGGTGGGTTGGAGGAAAGAGAAAGATAATCAGACCTACCCTCATGAAACTAATCCTTTGCTTCTCCACAAGCAAAGAGCAGATAGCGGGCTTTGAGATAAAGGGGAAGACATTTCTAGGGGTCCTTGGGGGAAGAGAAGAGGAGGCATTTGATCTGGACCTTGAGGGCAGTGTAAGCTTCGGACATGTGGAAAAGAAGGGAATCTCAGACAGGAGGGCAGGGAAAGGCCCAGGGGATGTGCAGGAAGCAGTTGAGCTCTCTTGGAAGAGGGAAGGATGATTAGAGACAAGAGGGAAAGAGGGCTGGTGGGGCCTGGGGAAGGACTTGACCTCCATATATTGTCTTCTGAACTGCAGAGCCCAGGGCCCAGGGCTCCAAGGTCAAGGTAGCTGGCAGAGGACATTCAAGGACATTCTTTTCCCTCCTAGGGGCTGGTGGTGCTGTACAGTTGGCCTCGAACAGCATCAGTTTGAACTCTGTGGATCTACTCATACACATTGTTTCTTTTCGATAAACACAGGACCGTAAATGTATTTTCTCTTCCTCATGATTTTCTTATTACATTTTCTTGTCTCTTGTTTAGTTTTTTTGTGAGAATACATACATGACACATATAACCTACAAAACATGTTACTCAACGTTATATTATTGGTAAGGCTTCTGGTCAACCGTAGGCTATCAAGGTTTGGGGGAGTCAGAAGTTATATGTGGATTTTTGAGTCTGCAGGGCATTGGCACCCCTCCCCACTGACAACCGTACTTGGAATTATCAAGATGTGATTTCTGCAAACCTGGTGTGAATCAGCATCTCATTTCACGTGCATTTCCTTTATGTTGACGAACATAAGCTTTTGATATGTTCTTTCTCGCATTTATCGCGTGGTCATTTTGGCTTTCTGTTCTATGAAGTGCCTCTTCATGTCCTCGGCTCCTTCTTCTGTTGGTTTGTCATTTTCTCATTGATTTGCAGGAGTTTGTTTATAGTACTGGACACTGAACATTTATTGGTTGTGTGTATTACCTCTTTCCTCATATGGCTTGTCTTTACCTTTCCTTGTGGTGTGTTTTGCTGAGCATACATCTTTAATTTAAAAATAGTTACATTTACAGTCTTTCCTTTAATGAGCAGGGTTGTTGTTTTTTAAAATTTTTTTTTAAGAAATCCTCTTCTTTTGTGAGATTTTAAAAAGATATCCCCCTATATTTTCTTCTAAAGTTTAGAAGTTTTGTGTGTTACATTTGGGTCTTGAATTGAGCAGGGATTAGTTTTTGTGATTGTGGGAGATAAAAAATCCATTATTTTCCACCTGTGGGTAACCAATTACACCAACACCATTTACTGAAGAGGGCATTCCATCTCCATGGATCTGCGACGCCAGTGACGTGGGGGTATTTAGAGAGGAGGACGGGGAAGTTCTCTGATGACGGTGCTTTAGCAGAGAGATGAATGGATGAAGGAGTGAATGAACCATGCAGTCATCTGGGGGATGCTTCCCCTGGGCAGAGGGAAACGCAAGTGCAAATGCCCTGTGGTGGAGCCCTCAGTGCTAGAGGAAGGGCAGAGGGCTCAGCGCGGTGGAAGAGAGCGAGCGTGGAGGCTGGTACGGGAGGTGCCGGTGATGGGCTTGCTGCAGCCAGTGAGGAAGGAGCTTGTAGGACACAGTGCTTGGACTTTGTTCTAAATGTGACTGGCAGCCTCAGGAGGGCTGTGAGCAGGGAAGGGCACGACCCGATTTATGTTCTACAGTGATCACATTGGCCCCCATGGAGGCTGAGCCACGAGGGGGTCGGCCGTCAGTTAGAGGGCAGGCAGCGGTGGTGGCCTGGGTCGTGGTGGTAGAGACAGCGAGGGGGAGGCTCAGGTTCAGAGTATTCTTTGAAGGTTGAGTCAAGAGAATCTGCCGGTTGGACGTGGGGGTGAGGGGAAGAGGGGAACGAGGTAAGACCTCACCATTTCCTTGATTCTCTTCTGAACCTCCTCCAGGGTGTTTGCTAGGGCCTGTTAGTCATCTGCCATCTCTACTCATCTTCCCTATCCTTGATCTCTTTGTGCTCTGGCTACACTGTGGGTGAAGTCTACAGTGCCTTCTTGCAGTCACTCATTCCCTCTCTGTGCCCAGCAGAGGATTTTTGGTGACCGTAGAGTTTTAAATTTAATGGCTGTGTTTTTTAGTTCCGTGATTAAAAATAGTTTTTCATGTCCGCCCACTTTGGTTTCATATTTTTTTGCTCTTGTTGAAGTAGATATTGAGAGGTAGAGGTGGGTGTGTCCAGGGCTGATCCCTGGGGGTCCGCAGGAATGGCCCGGGGCTTACGTCCCTCGTTCCTGACAACAGCGAGGACAGGGTGCCAGTCCTGTGCCCTCCCTCCTCCGTTGTGCCGGGAGAGGGTGCGCTGGTGCCTCCCCAGCCGTGAACCCGCCGCCGCCGGTTGCTGAGTCCTAGAGCTGCAGCCACCGGCTCAGGCCTCCCACTAAGAACGTGGCCCAGCCTCTGCCGCATCTCATGCCATCGCACCCCAGCCTCTGCTTCGGGAAGAGGCCAATGCTTCTCTGGCTGACGACTTCAAAGCCCCTCAGTCTGAGAGTCCGGGGCCTTCTAGAGTCTGACGTCTGACCTCTGGCCAGGCTGGAGGCCTGTGTGCCTCCAGGAGAGTAAAGGGCCACAGGGACCGGCACACGCACTCCTGCTCCTCTTCCTGCGTTTCCCAGCAAGTGTGCTCCAGGGGGCCAGCTGCGTGTGCTGCCCGGCCGTCTGCCCTTTCCTGCGGCCCACATCGCACCTTCATTTATCTCTCAACCATCCTCCACACGCTCACGTACGTCTGCTGTGCTGCCTCCTAAAACCGAGTGCCGGGGTTCAGCTCCAGCAGGTCCAGGGCTCCCTGAAGGATGGACGGTGTCGGCGAAAGGGAGTGAGAGAGCCTCGGCTTCTGTCTGCTCACCAAGCAGGCATCTCTGCTCTGACCTGAGAGTCAGCTTTATTTATGGAAAAAATGTACGGGGTACAAAACAGAAGTGGCAATTGCCTTAGACAGTGATTTCTGATGACGAATTCTTTGGAATGTAAAAATTTCCCAGAACACAGATTGGTAGAAGACTCATGCATAAGCTTTATCAATAGTGATTGAAGTAGGTGACTAGATGCTTATCACTTGGGGAAGGAAGGGGTCTTTGGCATTCAAATACAAGGCAATGATTTTAGCACAGCAAAGGCAAGAGTTAGGTCTTTGTGAGCAGGGGTCAGTAGCCTGTTTTCCAGGGGAAGAAAAACAGGTTTTCTCAGGAAATGTAACATTTGCTCCTATAATCACAAAAGAAGAAACTCCTACAACAAGTTTTTTCACAAGGTACAATTCACATATTTTTAGCACAAGAAGGCAAGTCAGTCCTGATATCAGTGAGTCAGGTGCCTTGGGGGTGGGTGCTCAAGCAGAAACGGAGTGGGGGTTGAGTGGGTGTAGACGCAGGTCACCATCTGAAGGTGGGAGGCCTTGCAAACCCCCCTGACTTCAGAGATGGCCCCCAGCAACCGATTTCACATGGACCGGTTCATGTTGATGCTTCTGGCTGTTAAGCTTTAGCATTTGATTTCTGCGTGTGTTTTGTAACTTTGGATTTGCAGGCTCACGTGGAATGGGAAGGTTTCAGATGTATTTTTCTTTCTCTTGCAGTGTGTTCACCTCTAGATCTAGAGGTCCTGTGGCTTCCTGCTGGCCTCCTGAAATGCTGGTCCCCAAACAGGCCTCCGCGCTGGAGCCGGTGAATGGGGACGGTGGGGATGGCACAGGGGGCGCCCCCCCTGGAATGAATGCGTTGTCCTCCAGCTTCCCAGGCCCGTGGCTGCCTTGGAAGCTGTCACCCCAGCAGCATTCAGCAGCAGGTTTTTCCTGCCTCCTTTCTAGATTGGCGGTAACCCCAACCCAAAGCTGACTTGAAGCAGAGGAGTACTTGTAGTTCTGCTTTGTTGTCACCATTGACCAAGGCAAAGAAAGAGTCCATTTGGCTCCTAAGAGGATGCTGCCTAAAAGAGGAAGGAGGGAAACTGGTCCTTCCGCATCTTCAATGTCTGGTAAAAATCCCCCCAGTAGGGGACGTGTTTCATAAGGAAGCGTCTCCCTCTAGTGGCCACAAGGGTGTATTTCAAGGTGCTGTCCCCTCGGTCTTTGCTCTTGGAGGGGGGGGGGGTTCCCTCACAGCTCTAGAAGATCCACCAGCAAGGGGGTCAGAGAGCTAAAGATTCCAAAGCCTTCAATCTGGCCATCTGGTTAAAATGAATGGATTCTGTAGTGACTGATGCGAGAGAGCGCCCCATCAATTTCCATGTTTCTCCTCCTTTTTCCAAGCCAAAATTTGCACATGGTTATACGTGTGTTAATTAGTG
>PISW01002198.1:146383-285490 GCA_004023785.1 Mungos mungo
GGGGGGGGGGGGGGGGGGAGCGGACGTCTCAGTGTCCACGCTCTGGCTCTAAGGTCACACCGGTGCAGGAGTCTGGATTTTCCCTGGTTCTCCCCAGCAAGGCGGCCTGCCTTCTGTCACTGTCCACCTGCTGCTGCCTCTGTCCCGAGTTCTGCTCCAGGGCTGGTCCCCCAGCCCACCACGGTCTCAGCTGGCTTACTCGAGTGGTGTTTCCTGCTTCTGTTTCCCCAGACAGACCCCTAGTTGATGCCACCACCCCCTTTTTTTTGGTGCTTGGGCACATCAAAGGTCTCTGATGTCTTTGCAAACTGGACAGAGGAGGGTGTGACACAAAACAGGACTGGCTGGAGATGACATTGTAGCTGGGACCAGGGCGGGCTGTCCTTCTGCTGCAAGGAGCTGGAGCCCCGGTCTGGGAACTGAGTGGTTTGGTCTGCCTTGTGGGGGGCTGGGAGCGCCCACAGAAGGGAAGCTTCAGGATCTGCCTCGTGGGATTCATCTGCATTTGTCCTGCTGTTTCCCATTCTCCTTGTGTGGTCAGTGTTGAGGAAGGGGCACAGAGAATGGCTGTGGGTCCCTGAGGCTGGCGTGCTCACCATGTCCTTCATGGGCTCGCTGATTGGTCGCCTGATGAGGGGCAATGTCACATTGGGGCAGAGGAGGTAGGGAATGCGGCTGGCACTGTGCCGTTTGTTCAGACCTAGAAAAGGGCACCTCTTCCTCCAGACCTGTCACTGGCACCTTCAGAGAGCTGTTGCAGTGGCCACCGGGCGAGGGGTGCTCACGAGGTGGGCCGTGCACACCGTGCCGTGCCGCTCGTGGCTGCCTCGCTGTGCCCAGGGAGCAGCGCCTCCCTCTCCCCTTGCCTCGCGTCTCCAGGGTCCTTGCAAGGGTCTCACCTGGCTGTGACAGGCGCCCGCCACTCAGGGGGCACAGATGCACAGGCTTGGGGATATAGAAAACTTTTGGGGGGAAAAGTAGGAGAAAAGTAACATTCACCGAGCACTTCCCGTGTGCTGGGTGCTGTGCCGTGTCGCGTCACTGTTCACACGTTTGTATCGTATCTGTGTTGGGGCGATCGTTACTCCTGTTTTACGGCTGAGGAAACCGGGCTCAGAGGCTCCGCCAGGACCACTGCAAGTTGTATATTTGCACCGCTCTGGGAGATGCCCTTCACTTTGGACTTCGAGTGACCACGTTGACTATAGCAGTGTCACCAACAAGAGCCAGATTATGGAAGGAGCCCAAATGCCCATCAGCTGATGAATGGATGAAGAAGCTGGGTGTGGATGGGTATGGACACACGCGTGCACACACACACACGCACACACATATGCACGCACGTACACACAGTGGAATACTACTTGGCAGTGAAAAAGAACGCACCATTCTTGCCGTGTGCAATAACATGGATGGGCCCGGAGGGTGTTAGGCTGAGTGAAATAAGTCAGTCAGAGAGAGTGGAATTCATATTCCAGTCACTCATATGTGGAATTTGAGAAACTTAACAGAAAACCATGGGGGAAGGAAGTAAAAAAATAGTTACAAACGGAAAGGGAGTCAAACTATAAGAGACTTAAACACAGAGAACAAAGTGGGGGTTGACGGGGGTGGGTGGTTGGGGGGCGGGGAGAGTGGGTGGTGGGCGTTGAGGAGGGCACTCGTTGGGATGAGCACTGGGTGTCGTATGTGAGTGTTGAGTCCTCAGCAAGCCACCGAGCCACCGAAGGCCGTGCTGAGCTGGATCGTGGCCGGAGCAGTGTGACTCTGGGGCGTGACGCAGTCCATCTGAAAAGTGGATTGAATTCCGAGTTGGAGGTTCTCTACACAGAACTTTGGTGTTCACTGGCCTGGCTTGGGGCTCTGCGTCTCAGTTTCCAAAGGCTCCTAGGTGGATCCTAACGAGCGGCCAGGGGCTGAGAAGCACCAGTCGGGGCTAGTCCTTCATCGCAGAGGAGAGGACAGGTGCTCTGGAAGGCACCTCACACTGCTCAGCTGCTTAGTGCTGCTGCCGAGTGTGTTGGCTCCTGTTGGATTCTCCGCTCTGTGCCTCGAAGGGGCAGGGAAAGGGGGAGGCAAAGTGAAGGAGGAAAGAGGTGAGGGCCTATTGGACGGAAGAAGGGCCATACTTGTCCCCTGGTGCGCGTGGTGCAGGGAGGCACTTTGTTATTCACCGGGAGTCCCAGGACCCACCCACTCTTAACCACCACGTTCTGTGAGCCTGATCCTTAGAGGATGTTGTCACTTTTGTGCAAGGAAACCCGATGTGACTCATGCCAGGAAACTGCCTGTTCTTGTTATTCATTAGTGGGAAAGGCAAAGCCATCGTAAGGCAACCACCCAGGAATACAGTGTGTTGAAGAACACCGAGGTTTATTTCTCTCCCATTTAACGGTCCCTGGTGAGTAGATGGGCCCATCTGTGCCGTGAGAGTGTTCAGGAACCCGGCAGCACCCCAGGGCATTCGTCAGCACTGCTGCCTGCTGCTGGGGCGCTGGCTCTCCCGGGTTCCAGAAAGAACGGAGGAACCCGTGGAGGTATTTTACGTGACAGGTGTCACTTCTGCTCACTTTCCAGTGGTGAGAACTTACTCCGTGGAAGCAAGGAGCATTGGGACATGTGGCCTCTTCTGGGTAGCCAGCACCCATCTGTTCTTATCAAAGGAGCAGGCAGATTTTGGTGACCAACGCGTGTTTCCCTGGCAGCCCTCAAGGGGATTTATTCCGGGTGCCCTCCCGCTACCACTCTTCCAGCCAGGAAGTATTTTTGAACACCTCCAGGGAGCTGGGCAGGTATGAGAGCAGGACCCCAGCCCAGGGGGCCCGAGGTTAGATGTTTTCCATCACGGAGCCTTCCCCAGAGGCAGCAACATCTGGACTGAGTTTGAACACGCGTAGGACACAGCAGGCAGGAGACACAGCCATGCAGAGGGTCAGCGGCCGAGGGGGCCGGGGAGGCTTGAATGTGACAGAGGGCAGAGGTGGGCCGGAGGGAAGAGCAGGGCCGGACTGCGCAGACTCCTCGCGAGGAAGTGAAACAACACGAACTCCCAGCTGGTGGTTTCGAGGAGAGGACCCAGTGGCATCTCCGTGTGAAAAGGCACTTTGGTGGGTTTGGGCCCCCCATTAGGACCTTTCTTGAAAAGACAGTAAGAAGACTCTGGACTGAGCTGTTTACCTCACCTGAGCTGCACTTCCGACGTCCCCCAGGGGAACGGGTTGGCCAGGCCTTGGGAGATGCACCGTCGTGTGATGTCAGGAGATGGTCTTGCTGAGCCCATCTGTACGGTGCGGTGGTGGGAGTGGTGTCCTCTGCAGGGGAGGGGGCGTGGAAGGGGGTGGCCCACCACACTGCGGTTGTGGGAGGTTGGCCGGGGCATGTGGGTGCCTGGCACACTTCCGGTGGTGGGAGAGGAGACGCTCCTGGCCATGAGGTGGGACGCAGGTGGGTCAGGGGCCTTTGGCTGCACGAGGGTCTACATGGGTCCTCCCGTCCTTTGGGAAATTCATGGAACGTAGCTGGTCTCAGACATGCTCTGTGGTATTGGGCCAGGGTGGATTCCATAGTAAGGGCTGAGAAGGAAGGGTCTGAGGAGGCCCTTTCCCTGATGGCCAGAGTGGTGGGTATGGTGGTGGCCCTGGTGGGGGGCGGGGGCCGCATGTGAGCGCAGGGGCTTCATGGCGGAGGCCTGGCGGGGAGGCCAGACTGGAAGGTCCTCCACTTCACAGCCTGCTCTGGAGCCCCCGTGGGGCAGCCCTGGCCCTTCTCAGAGACCCTGGCCGGGCATGACGACAGGCTGGTTGGTGGGGGCTTGGAATCTAAGCCCGAGGTAGTCTCAGTTTGGAAACTGAAAGTAAGTGTGATCTGGCATTGTAGTTACCGGAGATGAGGTCTAGAATATTCCGCTTGTGCTCTCATTAACCCCCACCCCCTCCCGCCCTCACGCCCTTCTTGGATTGTAAAGGCTCGCTCTTCTGTAAGTTCTCGACTTTCTGTTTCTCATTTTGTGTCTTTGTCTCTGCCTCCCTGCCCGTTCTCTCTGTGTCGCTGTTTCTCTCTCGTTTCTCCCCACGGCACTGCCCATGGCAGACAGTCACCCCCGGCTTCCCACGTTTGTCCTCTCTCCGGCCTCGCCAGCCTCTGTACAGACAAGGCCCCGGTTCCCGCAGGCAGGGGGGAGGCCGCCTTTCTCCTGCGCTGCGGCCTCTCCCTGTCATCGCCGGCTTCAGGAGGTCTCCGCAGGCCACCACCAGACCGGCTTCCGGCCCGTGATGAAAAGGGGGCGCTCGCTCTTCTGAGCTAAAGCATCCGGGGCAGAGCCTGGTGACGAACGCCCGAAGCCCGGGGTCCGGGGCTGGCTCCCCGGGAAGGCGGGCGGAAACTTTGCTCTTAGCCGTCTCCTTTGTTCCTACCCGTCGCTGCTTTGTTCCTCAGTCCGTGTTAACGGCTCTTCTGACCGCTTTTCTGACAAGCTATTTCTGCTGTAAAGGAATGGGGGGTTGCCGCTGCCTGTGGAGGTGGTGTCACAGCCCCAGAGGGTGCAATCATGGTGGCCTGAGGCAGAGCCCGGGGGCTCCACGCAGGATAGAGGATATTGAAGTTGAGTCACGAAGAGTTTGTTTTAAGCCGTCAGCGACGTAGGCTCAGAGCCTTAGGAAACAGCAGCACCCCGTGGCCAGCCCGAGTCGTTCTCGTGGTGTGTGTGGGGCTGGCAGGGGCCTCAGGAGACAGGCGCCTGCGTCCTGGACTCGATGACTTCTAGGTCTTTCCCCAGACCCCATGGATGCTGGCTTAGAAGAGAGACTAGCACTGTGGAGTCACGCTTCCCCAACCCCATGTCAGAGCATGCGGGTGGGGACTCAGTAACCCGGTGGTCACAAATACTCAGCAGCGTCCTACTGTGTGCCGGCATGGGCCTGAGGGCTGGGGACACCGCCGTGAACAAGTCACTGCTGCCCCTCAGAGCAGCCGCCAGTCTGGCTGCGGGGACCGACCCACACACGTGCAATCAGAAGGCAGGGTGGTGAGCCCCAGTTCTCCTGAGCGCAGAAGAGAGGGCCAGGGCAGGCTTCATGGCAGAGGAACCAAAGGAACTGAATCTAAAAGAATAAGCAGGAGTGACGAGGCCAGGCAGAAGGGGGTGTAAAGGTGAGGAGAGGAAAGGCAAGTTGTTTTCCTGCCGGCACTACCCAGTTTAAGAATAAAAAAATGGTAGACGGGGCACCTGGGTGGTTCAGTTGGTTCAGCATCTGAGTTCAGCTCAGTCATGATCTCACAGTTTGTGAGTTTGAGCCCCGCTTCGGCCTCAGTGCTGACAGTGCTGACAGAGCCTGGAGCCTGCTTCTGTCTCTCCCTCTCTCTCTGCCCCTCCTCTGTCTCTGTCAAAAATAAATAAGCATTAAAAAAAAAAAAGGAATAATACGGTAGAAGCCAGCCATAGAAGAAGGGAAAATGACAAAGCACAGGTCTTTTGACTTTACAGACGAAGGCTTAATCTTCTCTCCTTCATACCAGGGCCTCAGACTCACGTCCAGCTGCCCAGTGTCTGACCCGTGTGTCCCCTTCATATTTCCTTCAGGTTGCGGCAACCTGAAAGTCCTGGCCCTGCAGGTGAGCACGTCCTGGTAATCCCCACCTCGCTCAGGCACTGTCTCAAATGTGCGCCCCTTGGTACCCAGTGCGGTGCGGAGAGCGCAGCGGGCCCCCATCAAACCCTTTACTGCGGCTGTGTTCGCCCCCGCCCTGGCAGGTGATCAGCGGGAACTTGGCACCGAGGCAGTCACCAGTTACACGTGTCATTAAGTTTACAGCGGAACACGGGCCAGGCCACTCGATGAGGACTCCCTGTGTCAGCCACCAGCTGGGGGATCAGAGAGGCAAGACCTTCCCAGGGCGGAGGGACAGCTCTCCTGCTCTCTCCTAAGGGAGGGGGGGGACTGGACCCTCCGGAGGGTGAATTCCACTGTGGGCCAGTCTCTCTTCTCAGGACTCTGGGAACTGGCCCAGAGGGTCCATTTCCTTTGCCGCTGACCTCAGCGTTTCTGGGCAGACCGTGGGAAGTCCACGGGAGGCAGTGTGGCTTTGTGAAAAGCAGCCTTGGAGCCACCTGGACCTGAGTTTGAATCTTAGCTCTGCCATTCAGCTGTGCAGCCTTGAACCCGTCTCTGAATCTTTTTTTTTTTAAACTTTTAAAAAAAAGTTTATTCATTTTTAGAGAGACGTAGAGAGAAAGAGAGAGAGAGAGAGAGGCAGAGAGCATGAGCAAGGGAGGGGCAGAGAGAGAGGGAGAGAGAGAGAATGCTAAGCAGGCTCTGCACTGTCAGCAGGGAGCCCGATGAGGGGCTCTGGCTCGAACTCACAAACTGAGATCATGGCCGGAGCCATAACCAGGAGCCGGACACTTAACCGACTGAACCACCCAGGCGCCTCACACTTCTCTGAATCTTGATTTCCTGATCTGTAAAATGGGGTTAATCTATTTTCTTACTGGCCGTTGTGAAGATCAGAGCCTAGCACATCTAGAGCACATTCTTCAAACCTTTATCTGCCTGGGCTCGGGGTAGGGGCTGCGTTCATTCACGAAACAATTACTGATCGTCTACTTGTTGCTGCCCATTGTTCCAGGTCCCGGGGAAAGAGTAACAAACAGTATTCTCTGCTTTCATAATGCTCACTTGATTCTGATAAGGAAGCTAGAAAGTAAGGAAGACAATAAATAAACAGGATAACTTCAGAGACTGGTAAGAGCCAGAAAGACAAGGAAACAGGCTGCATAGCAGAGAGGGGCTTGGTGGGAGGCCCGAGAAGGCTTCAGGGAACGGTGTTATTTAAACCGAGATATGAGGACAGAGAAGGAATCTGCCTCTTGGCAGGACCTGGGGAAGAGCGTTCTGGGCAGAGAAAACAGCGAGGAAGAGTATGTGCTGACAAGGGTTGGTGTCTGGTACCTGACAAGTGTCGTGAGCCCTGAGGAGCATGGCGTGAGGTGAGGTGCTGAGCTGGAGCTAAGTCCTTGTGTCCCCAGACCCTGTGCCGAGATGTCCCCGGCCCTGCAGTGAGCTCAAGAGCTCCACAGGGTATGTTAAATGTTTAAGGTGACACTTGACATCTGTTGGGCCCCATGTAAACTACTAACTAGTCAGGATAGTTTGCGGTTTCACCATTAGGTTGCTTTACATGCTTTTTGATGACATCATATCTTCGTGAACCTGGCTCTTTAGTAGTGTCTGTGATCAAATGCAAGGATCATGGGAATATCAGTATAGAATAGGAAATCCAGGTGGCAGTGTCTAATCTGATTCCAAGGTTTGAAATGCTGTGTAGTACCCGACCAGCACACACATCCGCTGAGTAAGTAGTTGGTTATGTAAGAATGCAATAAAAATATAATTTCCCCCCAATTTATAGGTATTATTTTTGGGGTGCCTGGGTGGCTCAGTCGGTTAAGCGTCCGGCTTTGGCTCAGGTCATGATCTCATGATTCGTGGGTTCGAGCCCCGCGTCGGGCTCTGTGCTGACAGATGGCATTGGGCTCAGAGCCCGGAGCCTGCTTCAGATTCTGTATCTCCCTCTCTCTCTGGCCCTCCCCTGCTCATGCTGTCTCTGTCTCTCAAAAATAAATAAAAAACATTAAAAAATTTATAGGTATTTTTTTCTAATGGCTATTCAGTTATTAGGACATAAAGACTTATTACATTGTTTGGGCTTAACTACTTATGAACAGACCCGTAGGTATTTCTTTCCGCTGAGGGGGACTGTGAAAATGATCACTGAGCCACTAAGGGCACTGTGAAGGTTGGAAACCCACCCAGGGCTGGGTCAGAGGCACCACTAGGGAAATCCTTTTCAGCAGCTGGGCCTGATCTTGTGCGTGTGTCTTTGCACAGACGCAGGAGTGTGTGTTTGTATGTGTGCAGGCAGCTGGAAAAAGTCACGTAGGTTTTCTCATTCGGTGGGTCCCTGGCCTGCCCGTGGGGACCATTAGGATTACTTTGCAAAACACTAGTTTACTGTTCTCAGTCCTGGATATTCTAGTTCCGTGTGCGGCAGAGGGGTGTGCGTTTAGAAACCTGGGCCCTCGTTCGCATTCCTTCAGGTGCCAGGATGGCCCAGATTTGGGGGTCCGGTTATCAGGTGCACCGGGGGGCCAGGCTGTAGCAGGGTGTGGGGGAACTGTGTGGCCTTTCGGACCTGCAGACCCCTGGGGGAGGTCGGCGCTGTCATCCCATGTCCGGCCTGGGTGCAGAGCGGCACTGAGCCGAAAGGCAGGCGCTTCGTCCGTCCGTAGAAGACCCTGCGGGGGAAGCCCTCGCTCTCCCAGGCCCACTGATCACGCACCTCCCCCGGCCGATCGCCCACAGGCCCCAGACGCCTGGGAAGGGTTTCGGGGTGGGGTGGGAGGTGAGGGTCGGGATGGCTGGGTGCGGCTGGGAGAGCTGCGGCCGAGAGGTGGCAGCAGCTGCCCGGCGGAGCCTCGGGGCCTAGCGGGGACGCGCGGGTGGTTAGGCGGAGCGGGCGGCTCGGGGACGCGCGGGCGGCTCGGGGACGCGGCTGCTCGGGGACGCGCGGGTGGCTCGGGGACGCGGCTGCTCGGGGACGCGCGGGCCGTCCCGGGAGAGGGCGGCTCGGGGACGCGGAAGAGGAGGAGGCGCGGAGAGCCGAGACCGAATCTGGATTCTCAGACCCCAGCTGGGTCCCCGCGCATGTTTGTGGGGGACCAGACGTTGAGACGTTGGGTTCGGTAACACGGAGATGACCGAGCCCCTCCGTGCACAGACGAGGAACCACGGTCTCAGTATGGTGTGATGGGAGGACTTTATTTTTTCCGGTGGCAGTGGGGGGGTGGAGGTTACAAATAACTCCGTTGCTGTTGTCTAAAATTTCTATCACAGGTGCATTCTCTTAAGTATCGGTCTCACAGCTCTGGGAAGGAGCAGCGCATTAGACCTGTATCCCATTAGGGGCCGGCAGTGACTTAATGTCATCTTTCCTGGCAGGAGAAGGGTTAGCTCCAAGTACTCTAGAAACAAAGAAGACTGAAGGCCCAAAGGTCCTTGCCGAGCAGACCCGGAGATCAGGGCGGTCTCTGGAACGTCTCGGCACCATTTCTGCTGGAGAAAAAGCAGCCCACACCCACTTTGTGAATGTTTTAGGGAGGCACCAACACAGTGCATTGTATCTTATTCTTATTACTTTATTAATTTTGTAGAAGAGAAAGCACCTGTGCTAACATTTTGATACGTTATGAAATCAATCCCTCCACTCCCTTTTTAAAAATATAATTTATTGTCAAGTTACCTAACACGCAATGTATACTGTGCACGCAGCTCTGGAAGTAGTTTCCTGTGATCCGTCACTTACGTACAATACCCAGTGCCCATCCCAACAAGCACCCCCCTCAATGCCCATCACCCGTTTTGCCTGCCCCCCACCCCCACCAACCGACAGTTTGTTCTATTCGAGAGTCACTTATGGTTTGCCTCCCTCTCAGTTTGTAACTATTTTTTTCCTTTCTTCCCCCCATGGTCTTCTGTTCAAATTCCACACATGAGTGAGAACATGTGAAATCTGTCTTTCTCTGACTGACTTATTTCACTTAGGGTAACACCCTCCAGTTCCATCCATATTGCTGCACATGCCCCTATGAATCAGTGTTCCTGGATCCTGGATCCTGAGCCTCCCCACTGTTTTCCAGACCTGCACTCCCTTTCCTTCTACCTTCTCTCTTTGAATCAGGGAAATGGTGGTGTGGCACAATGAACTTTAAAGCAGAAATGCCTGGGTTGGAGACCTCTCTCTGCTACCCCTTCACTGGCTGTGTAATTCTGGAAATCAGCCTTTTAATTCTGGGGGGAAAGCCTCACCTGTAACATTGGAAAAATGGTGCCTGTTGGATGGTTGTCCTGAGCGTCACATTAAACAGTGGATGGAAAACACTTGCTGTATGTCTTGACCTCGGGCCTCAGTGCTGTGCGTGTATCTTGGAGAGCTCCCCCCTCCCCACCCCCCGGTCAAATTTTCCTGTGTTTCTCAGTGACCCCAGCGACTCTGTTGAACACGGCTGACCGGCCTGAGCACTTTGCCATCTCACCCCGACCTCAGGTATGGAGGGCGCCCCTTTGCTACAGAATTCTGCATCTTTTCGTGCCAGACTGTAGGACTCTTCTACCAGAAGAATAGAAAGTACTGGTAGGCAGTGAGATCTAAACATCATTGGAGCACTGGTTCTGCACAGGCTTCTTCAAGGAATTTGACATTTGTTTATGCCTATGACAAATCAAAATGTTTCCTGCGTGTCGTCCAGAGGTCTTCCAACCAAATACCGGTAGCAGGGATGAAGCTTTATTTGCCTTTTTAAGGAGAGTCCCCTACTCTCCTATGTAATGTATTTCGAAAAATGTATGTGAACACCAGTCATTATTTCTCTGATTGTTTAATCGAGAATGAAATGGTATTTGTAGGCTCACCACTGTGTAGGATGAAGACTTTTGTATGTTTTTATTTCTCTCTGTTCCCCCTTCCTACCTGAAAGTTTATTGGTTAAATATGAATTTGGGATCTGGATTATTATTAAATATATTTTTGTTGTTGTATGTGTCCTGGCTCTATTTTGACAAATAGTCTTTCTTGTAACTGTATTTAAACAATCATTTTAGACCCATCTCTCTGTGGTTTTAAATGTTTTATTTATTTTTGAGAGAGACAGAGTGAGCAGGGGAGGGTCAGAGAGAGAGGGAGACACAGAACCTGAAGGCAGGTCCAGGCTCTGAGCTAGCTGTCAGCACAGAGCCTGATGCGGGGCTCAAACCCATGAACTGCGAGATCACGACCTGAGCCAAAGCTGGACGCTCAACCAACTGATCCCCCCAGGCGCCCCCATCTCCATGTTTAGCAATTTGTTTCACTGCTCTCTGCTTGTCCTTCTATATTCTGATGTTCTCATTCTTGAGCTCCTAATGTTAATTCATCACTTGTGCAGTTGGAATATATTTCGAAGTGATTGAAAGAAGAATATGTGAGTGGGAGCCATTTTGAGCTCTTCCCAATGTCTTTTTGTTACTCCCTCTCAAAAACTGCAACTTACCCGTGAGTAAAATTCTTGAGTCTAAGTCTTTTTCATGTCAAAACTATAGACGTTGCTCTACCATTGTAGATGAGGAGACCAAGGTCAGCATGGTTTTTATTCCTTTATAGACATTTACCTCCTTTTAAAAAATTTTTTTGGTTTGGATGTATATGGAAAAACATGTTTTTTATTTGTTTATAATTTTAAAACTTGTCAGGATGTTTCTGGATTACTTTTACCTGGATCCTGGTGAGCCCATTTCATCCCAACCAGCTTCCCCTCTTCTATCCCTTTTTGGAAAGTTTTCTTTAATTGTATCTTCAATGATTGCTTCTCTTTTGATTGTTCTGGATTTTTCTTCAGCAACATAATTCTTTGGCTGAATCTGTATTCCTACTCTTCCATAGCTAGGATTTTCTTTTTTAAATTTCTGTATGTTATTGAATCTAAGATGGTATTGATTATAAGAAGCACTATTATTTTATGTACAATTAGCGGAAGAAAAAATGCTGCTAATTAAGCCATGACATCATGCCGTAATTATGATCCTGTGAAATCGGTAAATTGATCATACCAGGCCCTTCCTTATTTTCAAATGTTTCATCTTTTGGGGGATTTGTTAGTTTCTCCTGCCTTCAGTCGCGTCGTTTGGCACGAGACAGGCAGTCCATTTTGCATGCATCTCAGTGACAAAATCTAGTTTGTACTTCAAGAGAACTTCTCTCTTGCTTCGGTCCCTGTAGAGTGCTCGGTCTTTCTTTAAAAACAAAAAAGCAATTGCAGTCATTGCTCCAATAACTTACTTGCTTCAGTCGTATCGGATTACCCCCTGCTGGTCTAATTCCATGCTTTTCTGCATCCACTATGACTTCTTGTTTCAATGCCAAATCATAGTGTAATCTTTTAAAAGACATTTCAAATGGTAATTAAACTCACATGTAATCACAACAATGTACATAACTCAGTTCAAGTGTTCACAACATAAACAGCTGAGACTAAAGTTTGCCCACGGCCGGGACTCATGGTGGCCACTCCCTGGTCCAAATGATTGTAGGATGCCACTGATCGTCAAGACTTAGCCTGGTTTCCTATTTGTTAATATGTGGGGAGAATGGAGGTCTTAGAATCAGTGAAACAGGATAGTTCAATTCTGTGTCCCCTTCTCTGCATCTTGAAAGCGTTTCTTGAGTTTGCCATCCATAATATTTATTTGACTTTCCGCCATGTGAATGCCACTCATTCACGGCTTTATATGTGGCTTTTAATGATTATTCAATGCTTTTATTTTCTTGGAAAAATCTTTTAAGTCAGGAGCAGCTTCCTTTCCATCAGTTCTTGGCCTCCATCAGTCAAATTCTCCTTTATAGGCATAAGGTCCCGTGATATTTACCAGCCATCTGGGTTCTAGTCACTAGAACGTGAACCCCAGTGATGTGTGTGATTTACAGGACTTCCCCATAGAATACTGAGCGAGCTCTCCTCCATGCTTTTCCCCTCTCCCTCCTCCTCCCCTTCCAGATAAGTGCCAGGAAATGACGTGGACAACCTTGGAGGCCACAGGATGAAGACAGCAGAACTTTTGTTAGCCTGGGTGCCCCGGGTGGAGAGCTGCTCTTAAAACTGGGAACATTTGCCTTGGGCTCTTTTGTAAGTGACAGATCAACTTGTATTATATTTCATCCAGATTACAAATATTGAGTGTGTGTGTTTAGCGGCTGAGGTTACCGAGGTGACACATATTCTGAAATCACCAGGTGTCTTTCCTGAAAGACCTCTTTAAGAACGGGTCTGAATTTTGCTTTCTAATTTTTTTTTTTTTACTGTTGCTGCTAAAAGAAGAGTAACTTTGACAGTGAAACTATCTCAAACAAGGTAATGAAGTTATTATTGGATTTTAACACTCTCATCATTTCTGCCAAAAGGAAAAGTTTCAGAATACAGTCTTCCCCAGTGAGTGTGTGGAGTTCTGATTGGCTGAGACATTTGGTAAGACAGAAGAACTCTCACAAGCAAGGGGCTGAAACCTGGGTGGATAATAACAGAATATTGTTTTAAATGAACTATTTTAAAAACCTCCACTCTTAAAATTTTAAACTAACTTCCATCTCTTGTGTCCTAAAAGTTCCATCTCATTGTTTATTTTTATATTTTTATTAAAAATTTTTAATGTTTATTTATATTTTGAGAGAGAGAGAGAGAGAGAGACAGAGTGTGAGGAGGGGAGAGGCAGAGAGAGAGGGACACACAGAAACTGAAGCAGACTTCAGACTCTGAGCTGTCAGCACAGAGCCCAATGCGGGGCTTGAACCCACAAACCGTGAGGTCATGACCTGAGCTGAAATTAGACCTTAACCAACTGAGCCACTCAGGTGCCCCTCATTGTTTATCTTGAAAGAATCACAATTAGGTTTAGCATAAGCACAGGAGCCCTCCCCTGCCACTACGTTTTTGTCAGAACCTACAATGTCATCTGTGGTGGCAGTCTTTGAAATTTTTCCTCGTCTCTATTTCAGCTTGTTTTCCATATGGTTTTCAGTTTTCACTTCACAGGGCCACATTATGTTATTCATATTATAGATGCTAATTTCCTTAAACTTTCTTCTGGTTTCTATAGCAAATCATCTTCAGGCATGCGCTCTTTTTCTTCTGGTTGATGCTCTCTTTCCCAAATGTGGCTCTGTCTTCCTGTAGATCCCATGAGGCTTCCCCTCCACCGTCCCTTGTCTTGACTTACCTTTAAGCAGGTAGCACTCTAGGAGACTTGGTGCTTGCTAACACAGAGAAGTACGGGTTGTCCTTGGCTTTGCTCACTGCCCAATTGTTTAGGTCTGTAGCTGGAGGGCCAGTTGGGGTGCGCAGTTCCCCTGTAGCTCCCAGAATTGCCAGGGTTCATCTTGTGGGCAGCCCTGATGAACTAATGTGGGATCTCCTCTTACTTCTGCCTGTGACATTGAGAACTGACAGAGTACGCACACATCTTACTCGCCAGCGCAACTGCCTTCATCCTGCCTGCAAAGACCGTCTGTGGGATCAATACCTTCCGCACCGTGATGTGCCGTTGCTGGTCCTCCCCTCCTTCCTGCTCCCCGCCTTCCCAGGACGTGTTCTGTGAGTGGATGTAGTCATACTGGGGAAGATGCAAAAGTTTGCTGGCCTAGACCCAGAGTAGCACCCAGAGTAAAAAGCCAGAGTGTTGGTTGCTCTGGTCCTGGGTCTCTTAGCTGGGGGTGAAAAGCAGGAGAAAGGCAAAGTCTTCCCATCATTTTTCAGGTGGACGAGGCTACTCTGTTTACAAGGTGACACATAGATTGGGGTGCCTGGGTGGCTCAGTCAGATAAATACCCAACCCTTGGTTTCACCTCAGGTCATGATCTTATGGTTCAAGGGCTTGAGCCCCACATCGGGCTCTGGGCTGACAGCACAGAGCCTGCTTGTGATTCTCTCTCTCCCTCTGTCTGCACCTCCATTGCTTGAGCTCTGGCTCGCGCACTCTCTCTCAAAATAAACATTAAAAGAAAACAAGGTGAAACATGGATTGTTTGTCCCAATGCAGCTCAGCTTCGTTAGCTTTATTTAGTTAACAGACACGGCTTCTGGGTTCTGGTAACAGGTGGTTGATTAGTCTTCATTTTCAGTGTTGCGAATTTTGTCTTTTTTCTGTGTTATGAGTAATTTAAGGAGGAGTTTAGAGACACTTCATCAGGAGTATCTAGCCAGATGCCATTTTAAGCTCTTAAGTGGACATGGTGTTTTTTTTTTTGTTTTTGTTTTTGTTTAATTTGGTCTAGAGGTTAGTTTAGTTTACTCATTTATCATGTTCTGCTTAGCTTAAAGCACTTCATGTGACGCCCACTGGGTCCAGAGTTGTCTGCGGATACTTTTCTAAATTCTGTCACAGGGGCCTTTGGAGGAGGCGGGGCGACTTCCTCTTGGTGGCCTGCCACCATGTCAAACAGTCATCAAAGGGGAGGTTATTTCTCTGATCTGGGGTCTTTTTCAAAGTTCTTTCGCCTGTTAATAACAGAAACCAACGACAGCCAGTTGTGGGGTGGTGGGGGACAGGGCAGAAGGAAAGAAAAGAAAACAGAAAAACCAGAGTACATTGGGATGCGGGAAGATCTTGCAGAATCTGAGGACAGTTGGGCCTCTTGAGAAGTGGGACTAGGAACTCTGAAGCTGCTGGGAACCCAGGCCCTTCATCCACTTTCTTCCTCTGCTCCCCTCCAAAAGAAACATTAATTGTAAACAAAGTCCTATTCAGGAGGTGCCTGTGACTTCATTTCTCCACATGCATGGGACGAAGTGGATGGCCTGTAGCTCCTGAGGTTTCCTCGTCTCCACTGAAGTAACCCAGCTCAGTGGGATGGGCGCCTCTCCCTGGAGCCTGCCCTCACCCCAGACTTCAGGGAAGGAGAAAAATCGATGGGCCTGGCCCGGGTCAGGTGACCTCTTTGACCACCCAGTCAACAGTGGTTGGGTGTGTGAAGGCACCAGCACGCTGTCCACTCTCCCTAAGGGTCGGGGGTGGTCCCCAGAGAAAGAGGCCCATTGTGATCTGGGGGGTGCCCTAAAGGTGCCTTCCACTCTTGGCGTTTGGAATAAAGCCCACTAGGTCCTGTCCTGAGGGGACCTGGGGTGGTGGCCACCATCCTCCTCTTGGGCCTGTGAGTTCCTTGGGCGGAAAGGAGCACCGTCTTCCCACGGAGCTGCGGTCTTGGGGCTCTCGTGAAGAGTCGTGCGTGATTTACAAGGCTGCACACCTGCATCTCCAGCTGTCTCCCATTACGTCTCCTGGCATTGTTCCCACACCCCTCCAACCAGGAAGATTGTTAGTATGGGATCCACATTTGCCAGCTTTCTCTCTAGCAATGACTTTATTTGGAAGCTAAGCTCTTCCTTTAGCGCTAAGGCCAGACCAGTCACAATGGACATGGCACACCTGCCGCCAGTCGCTGTCTTCTGTGGAGGGAGTGGTGGAGATACGCCTCTCATGGTGCGCTCGGTGGAGTTCAGCCACAGTTAGCAGTGGAGGAGAGCTTGGGGCTAAGAGCCAGGAGTCCTGGATTTTGTCCCAAACCCCGCCTCTTACATAAAACTTCAAGACTTTGGGCAATCTGATAAGATTGGACCCAAATCTCACTTTTGAAAAGTTTTAAAATGGGGATAATAATACTTTGTTTACCATTTAGCAAGTGCTTTAAGCATGATCAAATATCTCGAAGCATACGGCATTCCTTATTAATTGACATCGTATGGACTATTCATACCTTTCCAACAATATTCCAGGGGTTAAGAGGGATGTGCAGCATGATCTCAGGAGGAGAGGGGGGAGCTTAGAAAGAACAGTTAAACAATTCATCTGATGACGTAAGTAATTCAGAGGTAGAGCTGGCGTGAAGCCTGACATTCCGGCCTGACCCTCCTCCACCTGAAGGCCCACACTTGAGCACACGCCTTCTCCACACCCCCAGACCCTCCTGGCGTAGCCTGTGGTTGAGTGCCCTGTTGTGACCGGAAGGGAGGGACTCCATGCTGGGACTGAAGTAGCCCTCCCGACCCCAGCCCCCAGGACGAGCGCATCCTGGACGAGGCTGACGGGTTTGTGAGACTGCACGGAGGTCAGACCCGGCTGCTCTCCCGTCTCTTCCTTCGGAGCGCACCTGCCGCGGGGTGCCGTGGGGGGCTGGGGACCGGGGTGGGCAGGGAGCCCAGGAAACACTCAGTGGGGCAAATCGGGTGGGTGATTTTCTCTTTCTGTGACTTCTAAGGACTTTGTGAGGATGGGTTAGGATTAAATTAAACGACAAAACCAAAAGAAACGAGGCCTCCCTTCCTTTCCTTGGTTCTGTGCTCCAGAAGAAATGCGCTGCGAAGAGCAGAAGAGTAGATACTGCCATTGTAGCACTTTACAGTCTGCAAGGGCATTCTCGGTGCCTGGGTCACAGATCCTTCCGAGCAGCCTTGTGGGCTGGATATGGTTATTGTCATTGCTATACAGTTGAGGACTTTGGAGCTCAGAGACGTGGGGTGATGTGCCCAAGGTGACATGGTTAGTAAGTGGAGTCAGGATTTGAACCTGACTCCAGATTTCTTTCTTTAAAAAAAATTTTTTTTTAAACATCTATTTTTGAGAGACAGAGTGAGCGGGTTTGGGGGAGAGAGTTAGAAGGAGACACAGAATCCGAAGCAGGCTCCACAGAGCTGTCAGCACAGAGCCTGACACGGGGTTCGAACCCACAAACCATGAGACCATGACCTGAGCCAAAGTCGACGCTCCACTGACTGAGCCACCCAAGTGCCCCCAGATTTCTTCCTCTTAAGAAGCAAACTTACCTGGGGAGTTTTAAAACACCGATACCTGCATCCTGCCTCCAGAGAATCTGACTTAAGCGATCTGGGGTCGGCCCTGGCTTTGGGAGTTTTAGAAGCTCCTCAGGTGAATGAATGTCCAGCCAAGGTCGAGAACCACTGTTGTGTGGTTTCCCCAATTTAGTGGCTGAGGAACAGCCACCTCCTGGCCCCGTGCGTCTCGGACTTTACTGTGCATGAGAAAAACCTGTGACTGGTGTTGACCATCTGATCCCGGAGGGCCGGAGGTTCTGCTTTCCTAGAAAGCTCCCAGGTGCTACTGCCGGTCCCTGAACCACAAGGTAACCCGCCCAGCGTACCTCCCGCATCTGACCCAGCTTCCCAGCGGCGCTCAGTCTGCCAGGTGGACTTGCTGCCCACCTGGCCCGCCCCTGCCCTGCCCATGCTGCGGAGACCAGGAAGCCTGGTATTTGGGGTTGGAAGGATCGCGTCATGGCTCTGCCACTTCCTGCCTGTGCAGCCTTGGGCAAGCTGCTTGGCCTGTGTGAGGGGGTGAGGAGCACCGCCTCGGGGGCCGTGACGAGCTCACATGGGATGACGCGGGTGATGTGTAGGCCCACGTCAGAGACTGGGATGCTCAATTAGCAGTGAGCGTTCCAAAGTGGTCGCAACTGGACATTCGTTGTCTGGCGTGTGCCATACCCTGCACTGGGCGTTGTGTAGACATCGTCTTGTTTGAGCCCCAGAACAGCCCTGCAAGGTACTTACCATTTTCTCTATTGTGCGATGAGGTGACTGAAATCAGAAAGGGTCATGACCCAGCCCAGGATGCACAGCCAGCAGCTCCAGGGCCGGAACTTGCATCCCGATTGGTCTGACATTGAAGACTCTGGCAGATTGCTTTTGACCGTGTGGCGTATCTGACAGACAGGAGGGGCTCCATAAACACCTGTTGACTTAGCTGTTTGGGGAGAGGGGGAAGGGCACCCAGAGAACTGGGAAGCAGCCTCCCACCCTCCATTTGCCCTTAAAGGACAGGCTGGGCTAGGAGCAGGGACAGAGAGAGAGGACGGCGGGTCAGACAGTGACTTTGATGGGCAGACACTACCAAATTCTGCCTGGCTGGCCCCTGCCTTGGGAAGCAGGTGCTGCAGGTGCCGGAGGGGCTGTAGGTCTTGTGGCCTCCTCAAGAATGAAAAGCAATGTTTCTGTGCTCCAGGATGTTGAGAATGAGCTGGTGGCAGCCTCAGTATAGTGTTAGTATAGTGGATGGGGAGCGAATGAGATCTCTTCATGGCGGGGGAGGGCTGGGCGCGCCACCCCAGTGTCCACGAAAGAGCGCTTGGTGGGACCCAAGCCCACTAGTCTCCTTGCGTCCTGCCAGGCCCAGGCACCCTCTTGCCTCGAATCTCTGCCTTTGCCACATGTCAACGTGAAACGTAAATCATGCCTTTAACACAGCAGCCTGGCCGTGGGGAGCAGGCTGACGAGAAGGTGGTATTGGACGAGGGGGCTGCAGGGAGCTGGCCCGAAGTCCCAATGACATGACTTTGGTAACGACATGAATGTGGTCCTCCCTTGCTGAGGACCCCCACCGTCCCAGGCCTTGCTCAGCGGGGTGAGGGAACCCTAGTGGAGGAGTGAAGACCAAGGGCAGAGACTTGAAGTACAGCCGTGCCAGAGTGAGCCCGGCTCCTGTGGCGCTGTCCCTTCTGGCCACGTGAGCCGCAGTGCCATGGCCTGGGACGCTCCCAGCCCAGTGGTGGCACTGCCGTGCCCTGTTCTGCCTGAGAGCAGCGACACCCTGTTTGCCCCCTTCCGTCTCTCTCGGCCCAAGGCGCTGAGATGGTCCTCTCCGTGGAGGAGGAGATGGAACCAGGAGAAACTGCCGAAGTTCTGTCTCCACGCGGCCGCGTTGGCTGGCTTCGTCCTGCTCCTCGGGAACACGGAGAGCCCCGCCCCTCACGTCACACCTGCTCTTCCAGCTCCGGAGCTCCTGTTGTCCATCTTGATGAGACATGTGCAGACTTTACACGATTACAGGAACAAGAAACCCATGACATACGCCTCATTGTTTATGTAGCTGGTCTCCTATTCTTTGGAGAGTACTATTATGTTTTCAACAGTTACCAAAACCCTTTTCTCTCTTTTTCTTCGGGATTGGGGGAAGGGCTTTGCAGAGCAAGGGTCCCTTGGTCCCATCTTTACAATTATTTAATTGAGATCCTTGAATTCACTTAAAGTTTTCTTTATTTTTAACTTTCCTTTTCAATTCATTTTAGGCTTAAGAAAAAAACTTGCAAAAGCAGCACAAAGGATTCCTATACCCCCCGCCCAGATTTCCCCCAATATTAACATCACATGTCACCTGGAGTGCAATGACCAAAGGTAGGAGGGTGAGGGCCAGCTGGTGGCTCAGTAGAGCATCCAAGTTCAGCTGAGGTCACGGTCTTGTGGTTCATGATCTTGTGAGTTCAAGCACCACGTTGGGCTCTGTGCTGACAGCTCAGAGCCTGGAGCCTGCTTCGAATTCTGTGTCTCCCTCTCTCTCTGCCCCTCCTCCACTCACGCTCTGTCTCTCCCTCTCAAAAATAAATAACTATTAAAAAATTAAAAAAAAAGAAGAAAAAAATTTAAAATAAAAATGTAGGAAGTTTGATACCATACTGTAATGTACAGATTCAATTCAAATTTTGCCACTTTCCCCACTAAAGACCTCTTTTGGACCCAGGACCCAATCCAGGGTCACACGTTGTGTTTACTGTCCTGTCTGCTTCATCTCCTTTCATCTGGGCCAGCTCTTCAGTGCTGTCCCCCATGACCTTTTCACTGTTTAGAAGTCCTTGCTAGTTATCATCTAGAATGTTCTTCAGTTGGGCTCCTATGATATTTCCTTGCGATTTAAATTCAGGTTATGGATTTCTGTCAGAACTACCATGGAAGCGATGTGTCCTTCTCAGAACATCCTACGGGGGCAATGACCTCTCTTTGTTTTCATACCAGCGATGTTAACTCTGATCTCTTGTTCCTGGTCTCGCCACTGTACAGCTGCTATTTTTACCTTTGTAAAGTAGCACCATGTATTTTGTGGGGGGAGATTCTTTAAATATCCTGTTTCTCATCATATCTCGCCCACTGATTTTGGGATTCAGTCGTGATCCAGCCTGAAACAATTATCGCCTTATAAATAAAGGCAGTACAATTACAAAGCAAAAAATAAAAGAGCCTTCTAGACATATGGGCAGGATCATATCACTTCTTACACCTGTTTGCTTGCTTGTGTGCATAGTTTTGTCTCATCTAGTATAGCTTAGTTGGTGGTTAAGTACATAAAATGTTGCATGTCACATCCACACCACTGTGTTTGCTTTTAGGAGTGACAATATTTCAACCGATGCTTCATCCTTCTAGCTGATTCATTCTTGTGTTTCAGAGCAAACAGTCCCTTTGGAACTCGGAGCTACCTTCTAAATTTGATCTGAACTTAAGCTCTGTCTCCCTCTATTTAGACGGAAGATATGTGGTATTACTCTGTGTGCCCCAGTGATTCTAATTTCTACTTAGGACCAGCCTTTTCTTGGTGAATGACTCAGCACTTTACAATCTGACATTTTAACAGAACCACTTTGCTATTCAACTGAAGCCATATATTAAAGTTAAACCCTGAAGCCAGCAGGGGTCCAACAAAGGTTAGACAAAGATAAGACAATTTGTCATACCTACCAGCCTGCGAAGTGCACAGCAGAAATGAAATGAGATTCCAGAACCAGAGCAGGCTGGGGCCTTTGACTACAAATTCTAATGGAGAGAAGCGCTTCTCCGTGCTGTCTGTGGCTCTGGCTTCCCACACAGCGTCTCCTGGCTGTGTTGATGGACTCCGTGGCAGGATTCTGTGCTCCAGACCCGAGGCCTGAGTTAGGGCAGCCTATTTAAAGGAGGCTTAAAAATTGAACTTCCAAATTGGGAAAGTTGTAAATTTGAAGTGAGTTATTGATTTTTTGTTTTGTACCAAGGAAGAATGGACGAAACAGAAAAGAAAGCCTTCCTGCATGAGCATCTAGGAGGCAGGTTGTCAGTCGGGTGATTGTACTTCCCTCATCATTTATTTCAGGCCGCACAGAAGTGCTGATAACCTTTTCTGCCCACAGAGACGCGGGCCAGGAGGGGCGGCCGAATGCAACCGCAGGATGAGATCAGGGCGCGCCCTTCTGTCTGTGACCGACCTGCACAGTAGTGGTGACCCTGCTGTATCTTGCGCTTCCAGAGGATGGGAGAGGAGAGGCCAGGAGCCGGAGAAAAGGGAAAGAGAAAAGAGGGACGGGAACGCAGAGCAGGAGAGGAGGGGGAGGGAGAGGCAGCTCTGTCCCTCTCCGTCCCTTCCCAGTGGCCTGCCATCTTCATCCTGAGACTCTGACTATAATACCAGCGACAAGGCCCTGGAGTCCCTGGGGATTGTACCCCACCTCTCCTGGCTCACGGCACACTTGTTTGCTCCTTGCCAGGCAGTGTTCAAGCTGACTCAACCTCTCTGCCTCAGGGCCCTCTCTTCCAGAGGCTTCCAGAGGACTGGACTCTGACTTACCGTCTACATCATTCATTCATTCATTAATTCATCCATCCAGCAATCCAGAGCACCACACTCTGACTTACAATCTATTTCATTCATTCATCCATCCATCCATCCACCCATCCATCCACCCATCCATCCATCCATCCATCCATCCATCCATCCAGAGGACCACACTCTGATTTACACTCTATATCATTCATTCATTCATCCATCAATCATTTATTGATGCCTATGCTAAGCTAGGCCAGGAGTTGTGCTAAGTACTGAATATATAAAAAGAAGCACAGTTCTTACCTGCAGGGAGCTCCTGATTTAGTGCAGAGAGAAGTTTTTAAGGAGGTAATCATAATGCAGTCATTAGGTTTCATTTACTACCGGCCATGTATCTCTCTAAACACTTCACAAGCTCTATTCATTTAGCCCTCACAGCGCCCTGTGGAATAGGTGCTGTTATATCCCTTTTATGGGAGATGAAGCACAGAGAGGTTAAATTATCTACCTGAGGTCACACAGCTAATAAGTGGCAGAGCTAGGATTTGAGTCCAGAGGCGCCGGCCCCAGAGGCAGGGCTTCTGACCATTTCACGGCCTCTCTGTATGTCAGGTATGAGTGTGACAAGCAGGACACAGGGCAGGGCCTGGTGGAGGTAGCTGGGGGGAGGGCTGGGACCGGGCTTGGTTTGCTGATGTGTTGGAGGTGATCTGGGCAGTCCGAGGTCCCTTCCCTCCCTCCTCTTTCCCTTCCTTCTGTATTTAGTGAGCATGTGCTGTATGCTAGGTGGTGTGCTAGGTGCTAGGGGTACAGAGATGGGCCTCGTCTAGCCTGGGATATGTCAGCGCACGGGGTGGTCAGTGCTCTCCCAGCAGAATGCACACGGGCTGCTGCGGGAGCAATGGGGGAGGCTTCACAGAGGGACAGGGAGCACCCCACGTGGGCACAGGGGGCAAGTGGGCCGTGGGGGCTGCTCAGTGATACGGAAGTACAACTATCTGATCATCTCAGTCCATTCCTGAGTCCCTGGTAGCCGGGCTGACCAGACATCTAAACTCTAGTCTTCGTTTGTGGCAGCACTGCCCTTCCAAGACCCCCCGAACTGATGTGGGTCTCAGTCTATGCTTTCCCTTCTGCAGGGACCTGAGCCTACTCTCACAGCCCAGCCTCCACCATCAGTCTGGCACTGTCCCAGCCTCCCAGCCTCCGCCATCAGTCTGGCACTGTCCCAACCTCCCAGCCTCTGCCATCAGTCTGGCACTGTCCCCAGCCTCCCAGCCTCCACCATCAGTCTGGCACTGTCCCAGCCTCCCAGCCTCCGCCATCAGTCTGGCACTGTCCCCAGCCTCCCAGCCTCCACCATCACTCTGGCACTGTCCCAGCCTCCCAGCCTCCGCCATCAGTCTGGCACTGTCCCAGCCTCCTGTCTAGGCCAGCCTGTTCCCCTGGGTGATGAGCAGCATTGCAGGTGGCAGCATTCTTGTCTCATCACACTGCGGGTCCCAAGGTCATGGCTTGGTGCCCGAATTTCCTCCTGGCACCCTGTGGCCAACAGCTGCCACATCTCAGCCCTCGCCAACAGGCTGCAATGGAGAAGACCCCTCCTGTCCCTCCTTTGAACTGAAATATAAAAGCATTTTGACTGCCCCCTGGTGGTAGTGGAGCCCTAGAGTTTAGGAACGAAAGGGAGAAATTCTCTCTTCCTTAGCAGTGACTCTGGAGCAGCCTGACTCTCAAGTAATTTCCCGATGACAGTGACAGGAGCATTCCAGGCAGGGCAGGCGATGTGAGCAAAGACACAGAGATGTCACTGCCTCTGTTGAGGCACCATGGCTTGGGCTGTCAGGGGGAGATGGGAGTTGGGGATGGAGGTCGGGTTAGGAGGTGAGGGGCCTTGAAGGCCCAGCTAGTAGGAAAAACTCAGCTTTCACCTGAAGTGAAGTAGCGATGTGACCAGGGCGGGAGTTCAGAAAGATCACGGTGGGGGGCGTCTGGGTGGCTCCGTCCGTTAAGCATCTGACTCTTGATCACGCCTCAGGTCATGGTCTCACGTTCCTGAGATTGAGGCCAGCATTGGACTCTGTGCTGACAGCATGAAGCCTGCTTGGGATTCTCTCTCTCCCCGTCTCTCTCTCCCTCTCTCTCTCCTCCTCCCCTGCTCACACGTGTGCTTTCTCTCTCTCTCAAAATAAACTTAAAACAACAACAAAGATCGTGGTAACTCAGTGCGCAGTAAAAGGCTCCTAAGAACAGCTTAACCTGCTGCCTAATCCCCCCCGGGTGGCCTGGGGCTGGAGCTGTCCTGTCCCCTTGCTGGATGACGTGCCGTGGGGGGCCTGTCACCCACACACAGCCAGATGCTTGTCCCTCTTCACCCGGCCCCTAATCCAAGCAAAGTAAGAGCAGGGTGTGGAGATTTAGTCTGTGTCCCATGGGATAAAGTGGGTAGCAGACACCAGAGTGGGGACAAAAGTAATTTTGTATCCTGTCCCTGGAAAATCAAAGAAGGGTCCGTACACAGAAGACTTTTCTGGCCAGGCTCATCAGCAGAAGTGAGAGAGAGATTAGACCAAAGGGTTTTCATTTCTTCATGATCCCAGCCAGATCCCGTTTCAAGGACTCAGAGCTCCCTCTCTGAGCCGAGAAGATGCCCCACTCCCTCTAGTCCTCAAATGACTCCAAAACCAGAGGGACTGCGAAATGACTAGCGTCAGAAAACCCAGAGCCGGGTAATGAGGTGCGAGGGGAAAGTGCCTAGCAGTGACATTAAGTGGGATTTATTTTCATCATCTCAGGTTCCCTGTTGTATGGCACGCTCCTTTCCCACCTGCAAACACAGCCATATTTTAGGATACAACTCGGAGGGTTTCAGGGCTGAGAAATAATGGCTCCGTGCGCTGTCACTGCAGAGATGTGCCCTTTCCAGATACACATAACAGGAAGGTGACCCGCCGACTCAGTGGAAGGCAATAAACCACACATTCAATTAGAGTGACATATATTTAATCACAATTGTCTAATGGTATTTGAGATTTCTTATTTAATCAGTAATGAGACGACCCAGCAATTAATGTTCCTGGAATCACGGCCGCCCTTAGCAGCGCCGTGTTGATTTTAAACTAATCTTTCTATTTTATATCCTCTTTCTATTTCTGGAGCCCATAAAGGTTGCTCTAATGAGTTGTATGAAAACATCAAGTTCTTCTTTTGTTGCACCCACAAGTTTATCATGATTTTTAATCAAAATACTGAGTTAATTTGCAGGAGGGAGTTTGGGACGTCACAGTTTGCCTGGATGGGGAATCTGAGGTGGGTGTGGCTTATTTCCCCTGACCATCACAGCCGTCTGTGGCCCTCTCTGGGGAGGTTTGCGGTCTGGGACAGCTTCACGGGGGTGTGACCTAGGTGGGGACACAGGGCCCCCTGCTCAGAAGGGCCCGGTGTTTGGTTTAATGTTATGCTGTCACTGTCCTGAAGATCTTCATACCTTTGGTAAAAGGGGACCTACATTTTCCTATTGCAGTGGGCCCTGCACATTATGTCTCTAGCCCTGTCTGAGGACCTGTCAGTATAGCCTCTCGCTGGGTTAGTGCTTCCGACTCCAGGCTACGAAGGGCAATGTGTGGAGAGGGCAGGGATTGAGTGTGCAGGTGCATTGAAGTCAGCCCTTGGGTTTCCCACGTGGCTTTTCATGCCACGGACATTCCCTTCTTCTTGAAGTCCTAAAGCTCAGGCTCTAGGAATATTAGATAAAATTAGGTGTCAATGAAAGATGTACTAATAAAAAATTCTTTTTTGGAAGGAAAATATTTTTTTTCTGAAATCCATTAAAAACATTTTTTAATGTTTATTTTTGAGAGAGAGAGAGAGAGAGACAGAGGCAGAGTGTGAGCAGAGGAGGGGCAGAGAGAGAGGGAGACACAGAATCAGCAGCAGGCTCCAGGCTCTGAGCTGTCTGCACAGAGCTCCATGTGGGGCTTGAACTTGTGATCCATGAGATCATGACCTGAGCTGAAGTCGGATGCTTAACCAACTGAGTCACCCAGGCGCCCCTGAAATCCATTCTTTAAAAAATAGAAAAATATATTAATGGCTATTGAGTATCCACCATGGCCCAGGAAGTGCTCTAAACACTTTACATATGTTATCTCATTTGATACTCACGACAACCCTGGGAGGTAGGTACTGTTAGAAACAGTTTAGAAACTGAGGCAAGAGAGGCTAAACAGATTGCCTAAGTCATATAGTCAATCAATGGTGCAGCGAAGTTTAAATCCAAATTTATGTTTGGGCATGGCAGAAAGAGTTGGGTCTTGGAGAGTGGCAGCTCTGGTTTGTTGTTACTTCTGCCATTTGTTAGCTCTGTGAACTTGAATCACTTAACCTCTCTGAGCCTGTTTCCTCATTTGTAAAGTGGGGATAATAGGACCTGTCAGGTAGGGCTGATATGAAGGTTAAACAAAATAACACGTGCATAGCATTTAGCCTGGTGCCTGGCACGGTACCTAATTCAACGCAAGGTCATTTCTCCACCTCCTTACAAATTCATGTCCAAGCTCTCCTGCAGAAAGTATTTCTTGCCTGTTCTCAACTTATACGCCTCACTCATTTGCTCTATTATTTCCTTTAGAATTTTATTCATACCATTGTATGGGTATATGCTTGTTTTATATTAGTTTATTCATCAATTATTTGTTGAGCACATGGTATATTGTTAATTTAGCAGCTACTGTGTTCCAACCATGAGCAAGGCACTGTGTAGGCATTGCACTAGGTGTAAGGCATACTGGGTTGTGACTGCAAAGTGTACTGGCCACGTGAAGGGCACGATGCATGTTGAAGGAACTCATAAGCTACTTGAGAGATGTAATCCGTAAGCAACCCAGATATGAAAATAACTAACAAGACATTCTATGATTGTGTCAAAATGAGGCTACAGAGGAGGATATGAGTGTATAAATTCATTCACACTTCATTCATTCATTTAAATATTAAATGTTTGTAGTGGCACCTGGGTGGCTCAGTTGGTGAATCATCCCACTTGGGCTCAGGTCATGATCTCGTGGTTCATGAATTTGAGCCCCACATTGAGCCCCGTGTCAGGCTCTGTGCTGACAACTCAGAGCCTGGAGCCTGCTTCGAATTCTGTGTCTCCCTCTCTCTCTGCCCTTCCCCCCTCATGTTCTGTCTCTCTTTCTCTCTCTCAAAAATAAACATTAAAGAGTTTAAATATTGAATGTTTGTCGTAGGCCCCATGCCACGTCCTGGGAGCATAATGATGAATAAAACCAATGGGATCCCTGTCCTCAGGGAGTGTATATAGATATACACATAATTAGTTAAAGTCATAATATGTGACATGAAAGAGAAATATGGGGCTGATTAGTGCGCAGGGTAGGAGACCAACTGCTATAGGCCAGGGTTGTTAGTAGTGTGTGGGAGAGGTCAGAATGAAGAGTAGTCGATGTGAGGACCTGGAGAAGAGACAGAGGGTCAAAGGTTAGCATGTTGGAACCATCAGTGTTCAGGTAGTAATGGTAATACTTTACATTTGGATCATGCTTTGAAATTCTGCAGCACCTTCACATACGTCATGCATTTGTCAGGACGGATGAAGTTGTGCTGCCGTAACAAACAGCTCCAACAGACAACGGTTGCTCACCCTCCTTGCTCAGTGTGGGTTGGTGGGAGTCTGCTCATCACGGGTCCCGGGGGTGACGTCCATCTCAACCTGTACTTTCAGGACCACCGCAGCGTGGCAAGGGACAGGTGCAGTGGCTCTGTGATGGTTATGTCTTGCTGCATAACAAATTGCCCCAGAACCACATGCACCTACTGTGCCACTGTTTCTGTAGGACTTAGCTGGGTTCTTAGGCTCTGAGTCTCCGTAACGCTGCAGCCGCAGTGTCAGCTGGGGAAGCAGTCGCCCCCAGGTTTAGCAGGGCTGGGAGCACTCCAGGCTCACATGGGTTATTCACAGGGTTTCTTTACTCAAGGACCGTTGGGCTGAGAGCCAGAGGCCACCTTTAGTTTCTTGCTAGTGGCCTCCTCTATCAGGGCAAGAAAAGAGCCAGGGAGAGGGAGCATGCCAGCAAGACAGAAGCCACCGTCTTTTATTACCTAATCTTGGAAGTGACATCCCATTATTTTTGCTATATTTTATTTGTTAGGAGCAGGTTATTAAGTCTAGCCCCCACTCCAAGGAGGAAACAACCCAAGTGGGTAAATGTCAGGAGTGAGGGTCATTGAGGGCCAGTTTTTGGTATCACTTCCTTTATATGAAATGTCCAGAACAGACAAACACATAGATACACAAAGTAGGGTAGTGTTTACATCAGGAGCTCAGAGGAGGCAGGGATACCGAGTGACTGGGTAATGGTATAGGGTTCCTTTCTGGGGAAATCACAACGTCCTAAAAGTAGACTATGGTAAGATTTCACAACCTTTTGAATATATTAAAAATCATCAAATTGCACATTTAAAAAAATTTCATTTATTTATTTCCATCCAGGTTAGTTAGCATATAGTGCAACAGTGATTTCTGGAAGTAGACTTCTTATTGTTTTTTAATATTTTTTAAAATGTTTATTTATTTTTGAAGGACAGAGTGAGACAGAGCATGAGCAGGGGACGGTCAGAGAGAGAGGGAGACACAGAATCCGAAGCAGGCTCTAGGCTCTGAGCTGTCAGCACAGAACCTGACACAGGGCTTGAACTCACGAACCGTGAGATCATGACCTGAGCTGAAGTCAGATGCTCAACCAACTGAGCCACCCAGCCACCTCCAGTAGATTCCTTCTTAATGACCCTTACCCATTTGGCCCATCCCCCCTCCCTCAACCCCTCCAGCGACCCTGTTTGTTTTCTAGCTATGAGAGTCTTATGTTTTGCCCCCCTCCCTGTTTTTATATTATTTTTTTGAGAGCCACTTTAGAATGTGCCAACCACAAGCTGGTAACTCTTCCACCTTTAGCTGCTGCCTGTTAGGGGCATGCCACATGACAACTTCAGAGGGGGCAGGGAAATGCAGCCTCACTGTGTGCCTGGAAGGGGAACCGGCGTATTTGTGAACTCCGCACTGTTGACTCTGTTGGCTAACAGAAGCGACCCTGTCATGTGAGAGGCAAGGTCACCCTTGAGAGGCCCTGCGGAGGGCTTTATTCCAGGGACAGGTGAGAAAGTTAGCTTAGGATTTATGAGATTAACTAACTCGTAGGAAATAGGTAGTCAATAAAGATTTTTGAGTAGGAGAGTAATTTAATCAGTGGTTCTTAAAATAATTATTAGCTGACTTTTTAAACTGAAAAAAGTAGAAATACATGCACAAAGGTAAAAATTCAGAGTCCAGAGGGATATATTAAAAAAAAAAAAAGATTCTTTTCCATCCGCAGTTTCTAGCTCCCCTTCCCTGGAGTCAACCATTATTTAATATTCTTGTCTATGATGGAAATGTTTAGGAATATGTAAACTACATTTGTACAGGTTCCTTCTCTCCCTTTAAATCAAGTATACATATATTATACATGCGTTGTTCTGAGTCTTCTTCTTCTTTTTCTTCTTCTTCTTTTACTTCACCTTGGAGATAATACTATAGCACCTGCAGGTCTGTCTCATTGAAAGTTTTGGAAGGATTTAAATTGGTGGCTACGTGGAATGGAGCACAGAGAATGGAAGAAGCCAGATCAGTTGAGAGGCTCTTCCAATAACTCTGATTATTTTTATTCATTCATTCATCAAGCGCTTATTTTAAGTCTGTGCTGGGCTCTGTGTTATATTAAGTCACATTATCCTTGAAATTATCCTTGCCTTCAAAGAGCTCAAGGGAGCTAAGTAAACAAATAAATCATAATGCAATGTGCTAAAATATTGTAAGTGGAGTTAAGTGACAAGTGTCTGGATTGGGATGTCTCCATGAGGGAGAAAACTCGAGGTGGCTGGAATACATTTTCTTTAGTAAAAAAAAATGCCAACAGCCACAGTCTGACACAAGGTAGCTGCAGGCCTTCTTGAAAAGGTAAACTGACACATTGTTCATTTATCTTCTGCCCTCTTATCCCCGCCCCCGCGACACACACACACTGACGGGTGTCTGATGCGGACGAGTGTGAGCTGACGGTCGGAGGACGAGGCTCCGGAAAGGCTCCCCATGGAATCCATGGCTCCTCTCTGATTCTCAGCCCCCGTCGACGGCATCTCCGACTCCCGCCTGGCTGTAGTACAAACAGTGAGCAAATCCTTGATTAAGCAGGAAGATGAGCCTCTGATTCATTTTTGATGTTCAGTGTTATGAGGCAAGCTCCCCGGCCATCTGTTCGAAGGAGGAATGTGTTACATATTTTGATTATTTTATTTTTGTCTTAATCAAGTGGCAACTTTCCATCTCGAGATGTGTCTTAACCTGAGCAGTTGTGGCTGGAAGGCAGCGGGGCTTGGACAGACCGCAGTGGGAGGGCGGAGAAGGACATGCTGCCTGGTGTGATGCTGGTGTCCCCTGCCGGCCCTTGTACCTCCCCGATTAGTGAAGAAATTGCAAAGCATCCAATGGGCACCTAAATGCTGGGGGTGCCAGCCTCCTGGGGCTCATCACGTGAATGGAGGCAGAAGACCAAAATGACCAGGGTCTGTGGGTTACAACGGGGGTGGGGGTGGCGTGGGGTGGTGCAGGGACCCGGGGCTGGGGGCTGGGGGCGAGAAGCATGAGCAGCCTCCCAAAATGGTTAAAGGCGATGGAGACACATGGGAGGTGGCTGTGGTTTCCTCATTAGAAACAGCCAGACATGTCAGTCCGTTTATTGACAGCAAGAGATTTAGGTTTTCCCAGCCATGGGCATTTGCTGGAAACACGCAGCCGGGAGCTGGCACTAGGACCTCGCGGCACGAGTGACATGGAGCAGACAGAGGGACATCTAGGCAATTGTCTCGGCACAGGTTTTCCTAAAAGATGAACCTGAAACAAAGATTGGGGAGGCGTTTATTCGTGAGCGATCCAAGGAAAAGGGGTGAGGGAGACATGAAAGGAGGCAAAGCCACTAGGGAGCTGGGTACCGGTGGGGAGCCGGGCTCCATCCTGGTGGGGACCTGCTGGAATCGTCCCACGGATGCGCTCCTTCGGACTCCCAGCCCCACTGACTGAGGGGCGCCCCTGGGGGTGTTCATCCCTTCCCTTTAGGCTGCTCTTAACAACTGAAATTTATTGTTTTAAGTTTATTTATTTTGAGAGCGACAGAGAGAGTGCAAGCTGGGAAGGAACAGAGAGAGGGGGAGACAAAGAATCCCAAGCAGGCTGCATACTGTCAGTGCAGAGGCCAACGTGGGACTCAGGCTCACAAACTGTGAGATTATTAACCTGAGCCCGAATCAGGAGTCAGACACTTAACCTTCTGAGCCACCTCGGCACCCCCAACTGGGATTTGGAGGGAGAAAGCCCTGAGGCAGGCCAGCAGGGACACAGGGAGGATGCTGGAGTTTGGTCCCTGGGCCATGCATGGGCACCCTCTGTCTCTGCGCTCCCAGGGGGGCTGCAGGGAGGCGCTGTGGGGCACAGACAGGGTCCCCCTCCCCTGCAGAGAAAGGGGGTGAAGAAGGGAGGAAGGAATACTTCTCAGTCATTGATTGACCAGTGCGTGAGTCTTGTTTGCATGGTGGGCACCAAATCTTAGCCCCAAGCTCAGCTAGGTAAGAAATCTCAAAGTCCATACTTGTCCATAAATCAGCCTAACTTTGACTCCGTGTTCTCATTAGACTGTGCTGATGGGAAATTTCATCTCATTCTGGAACTCTCCTCCCTGTTTGCCTACCTCCTTCCCTGCTCCGTGTTTGGTTTTGAGTTTCCGGGAGCCCCTGGGAGGCTCCAGGCAGGAAGCCTTGTGCTGGAGCAGGTGTCCAAGAAGAATAGATTGTAACGCCTACATCATGCACAGGGTTTTTGTGGCTGTTTTTTGTTTTTTGTTTTGTTTTTTTGGTGGTTGTAACTTTTCTGGTTAACTAGGCAGGTGGAGCTAGCTGAGTTTTTTCTTTCTCGCTTTTGCACGCTGCTTTATTTTGCACACCGTGGGGGTTTCCTGTGAATGACTGTGCACCATCTCTCTGTTAGAAGATGTAACAGTTTTTGTGGCATAGTTACTGTCCTGCTGTCCTTCCACCAGTGGCTAAGAGCTCATCTGTGCAGCCATTTCCACGTGACACAGTGACCTCTGGGTGCAAAGTACAGCCCAAGCCTGGCATCTGGATGCAGGCAGTCTAGACATACTCACTGCTAGTTTCTTACTGAGCTAGTCTATGGGTCTGTTTATTAACCGCTTAGAGAAGACCTTTTAAAATTTAGCTTAATTTAATTTAAAAGCTATCATTCAGCAAGACTGATTTTTTTTTAATTTTGATGTATAATTCCGGGAGTTTTCACACATACATAAATTTGTGGAATCACCACCAGCACACACCAGGATACCGAACTGTTCATGGCCCTTCACAGCTCCCGCCTGCCGCCTCTTAGCAATCACACCCTCTCCCCACCTGTAACCCCTGACGACCACCGGTCTGTTCTCTGTGGCTACAGTTTTGTCTTTTGGAGAATAAGATCTTTGTATTTAAAACCCGGGAATTCGGTTCAGTATTCAGAGTCGTTCTGGTCTTGTATCGCACACACACGCTGACTTGAGTTCTGGTTCTGGTTTGTGGAAGCGAGGTTTAGACAGCTCTGGCCGTCACGCGTGTCAAGGAGGCTGCCGCAAGGAGCGGTCGGGAAGACACTCCTGAAGAGGGTGACCCGCTTTGCCCGTCTCATCGACCTGGCCGTGTTTCAGGGCGGCCGGCTTCACCTTCCTTCTCTTACGCTTATTCTTCTTGGGAGCATGTGATATGGCTTCGTTTTCTTGGTAGCACCACGAAGTCCCAGCAACAAAAGTGGCCTCATTTTGAATGCTGTAACCAGACATCGGTGCATCTATCTTCTAGTTGCTTTTCCAGCAAAAGGAGTCCCTGCTGATTGAGGGGAATCTTGGCTTTCACATTTTTTTACCCTACCCATGGGTTCAACCTTGAAAATGATGGTCTTTCCAGTGAGGGCTTTTCACAAGAATCTGCATCTTGGCATTGCTTCTACCTGAGAGAGTGAATTGAAAAAGAAGAAGCTGTCCTTTTATATATATATATATATATGTTTATTTATATTTGAAGGAGAGACAGAGAGAGACAGAGGGTGAGTGCGGGGAGGGGCAGAGAGAGAGGGAGACACAGAATCCAAAGCAGGCTCCAGGCTCTGAGCCGACAGCAGAGAGCTCGATGTGGGGCTCGAACTCACGAACTGTGGGATCACGATCTGAGCAGAAGTCAGACACCTAACCGACTGAGCCACCCGGGTTCCCCAAGAAGAATCAGTCCTGATGAAATGTTGCTTAAATTCGGCTTAAGCTGGGTTAAATCTGGGTTATGGGAGGAAAAAAGAATTAAAAGACCAGTATCACATTTGGAGTTCTTTTCTGAAGACTCAGGGGAGCACTGTAATTGGGCATCCTGACGTGGCCACTTGCACCGCCAAAGAATTAATGGCGGCTGCTCTGAAATAAAGCAAGACCCTCTGAGGAAGCCTCCTCCTTACCTACCGCCCACAGACGCTGCCGCCCAGCCGGTGACCCCAGGGACGTAGAAAAAGGGAATGGAGTCTCTAGGATATCTAAAGGAGTGAGATTTCTCTAGGGAAACAGAGGAAGGAGCACATGACCCATTTCTGGAACCCTCTTTGGTAATCTTGTTCTCTGTTCCATGAGGTGTGCAATAACTGCTGAGCTATTTCAGGACTCTGAAAAGACACACACACACACACACACACACACACACACACACACAGAGCTGATAAAGTTCTTGGAGTTTTGTAAGGCAGAAGACCTCAGAAGATTTTCTATCTCTATCAACCAGGTTTAAGCTTGGCTACGTGGGACAGAAAATCCAGCTCAACAGTGGCTTATACTTAATCAGAGTTTACTTCTCAAGTACACATTGGCTGTCCTGACCTGGTATAGTGGATCTATAGTCATCAGAAACCCAGGATCCTTGTCTCTGTTCCCCTCCATCTTCAACATGAAGCTTCCACCGAATGGAAAATCCACAAATCTTTTTCCAGCTCCCGCCATTATGTTCACCTTCCAGCCTGCAGAAGAATGGGAGGAGGAGGAGTCAGAATCTGCCCAGAAATCCCAGTTACCATTGTGCATACCATATCCTGTTACTTTTCTTTGGCCAGGATTTAGTCGGTTGGCCGCAGCTGGCAAGGGAGTTTGGGAAATGAAGTCTCTATCCCACACAGCCATCTGCCCAGCCAAAGATCAGTGGGCATGTGTGGCAGGAGGGGGGGCGTGGCGGTCCCCGCTACATTCTGCTAAGGGAACCTCAAAGCTTCTGGTGGAGACGAGTTATAAAAAGAAGGTTTCTAGATGTGAGTGTGAAGGTGAGGAACTTGACCCCTTGAAGTTCACCTTCCATTCAGTGCTGTGAGCCTTATTTCACTTGCCCCACTTGAGGGCACAGAACTTCCTCTTTGAAATTTAGTCCTGGAAAGTCCCCGGCCTCCTTCCCTCCTTTGTCCCTAGCACGAAGGAGGTCTCATAGCAATTTCAAAGATCTTCGAAATGCTTAGGTGTGAAAAAAAGAAAATAAACAAAGAGAATGCTGGATGCTTAGAAACTTATAACTTAAAGGTTTGGATTTTAAGGTAACTGGTTTCCATCCCCAAAAGGCAGGCATAAATATGCAAAAATCATACCTGACTCTGTTCCTTTCAGTTGCTGTCAGGTTTCCGAGTAGAGCAGAATAGCTTTACTTTTTCCTGGAACAAAGCACAAGATTGTTTTCAAACTCCGCTGTTCTGGGTGTTCAACCACTTAGGTCTGGCTTTCTGCTGATGGGCGGGCTTTGTCTGTGATCTCTTCCGGTGATTGACAGGTAAGACTCTTCCGGTCTCTGCAGGGAATGAGTTTAGACAACGGGACCTTCACCACACTCTGAACGCTGTATCTTAGAGATCTTCACATCAGCCCGTTTGGATCTACTTCATTCTTCTTAACAGTTGCGTAGATATTCCATTGTCTGGATAATGCCAATTTGCTTAATCAGATTCCTATAGTTGAGTACTTTAGAAATTGCTATTCTTATAGCAGAATTGCTTTTCTCGTTTTTGTTTTTGTTTTTTGTTTTTTTGTTGTTTTTGTTTTTTAGCAGGAGAACAGCCTGAGTTTAGAAGGGGACTGGGTGGGAAGAGGAGCCGTTGGGTTGGTGGGTTAGGAAGTCCAACTTCTCCCACTTCACAGTGTTTTGAAGGATGGCCTCATTTGAGAAGCTTATGGTTCACTAAATTATGGAGAAGGATTGAAGTCTCCCTAAAACTGCTGGAGGCTGATCCTTGGGATCAGAGAAAAGCACAGTCATTAGCTTAAAGACTGGGTCCGCTGAAACAGCAGGCAGGCCGGCGCACAAACTTGTAAAGTTCATACCTCAAAGCCGGACCTTGACCTCTAACGTGCACATAGGTTGGTGCAAAAAGCAGAGGTGGATGACGAGACCACTCCAGAAGCCCCCGCCACCGAGACCAAGTGGCCGGTCAGAACCTCCAGCCTGACAGTCTCGATGTGGTTGTTCTTAAAACAGAGAAGCCTAGACAGTGTGCAGAGCACGCAGCCTTCCACACGTGGGAACCGCAGCCTCCCAAATATGTTTGCCTCTCTTCCCCCCCACCCTGCAGCCGTTGGTCTTCTCCTGCCCGCTGAGAGTTCAGCTGCTTTTCTATTCTTTTACCATCAAAATCTGCTCTCAGAAGAGATACACTCACAGAGTGCCGGGGGGGCTCAGTCGTTCAGCCTCTGACTCTTGGTTTCGGCTCAGGTCATGATCTCACGGTCCTGAGATCCAGCCCTGTGTCGGGCTCTGTACGGGGCATGGAGCCTGCTTCAGACTCTCTCTCTCTTGGTCTCTCTGCTCCTCTCCTGCTTGCTCCTCGCTCAAAAAAAAAGTAACAAAAAAAAGTTACAAAAATCATTTACATTACAATTTAAATTGCTGATAACTGTTTAAAGTGATCCAGTAGGGAGGCACACTGGCAAGGTGTGTGTGTGTGTGTGTGTGTGTGTGTGTGTGTGTGTATACACACATACACATGTTTTCACTAAAATTTTCTTTATAGGGGCAACTGGGTGGCTCAGTTAGTTGCGAATCCGACTTTGGCTCAGGTCATGATCTTGTGGGACGTGTGTTCGAGCCCCATGCTGGGCTCTGTGCTGACAGCTCAGAGCCTGGAGCCTGCTTCGGATTCTGTGTCTCCTGCTCTGTCTGCCCCTCCCCGACTCACGCTCAGTCTTTCTCTCAAAAATAAACATTAAAAACGAAAAAAAATTTATTATAGAATTTTCAAGCACATAAAAGTAGAGGGGAAAGTGTAACAGGCCCACACATATCCACCAGCTCAGTATTTATCAGCAATCTGCTATTTTTGTTTCCATCTCTTAGGCTTTTCCTTAGCATACATTTTTGTTTCCTGGACAACCCTCAATTATTCCACATCTTTTCATTTAACCCACAAATCTGGGGAGGAAAGGCGTATTTGGTGGGATGCAAGCCCTGTGGGAAGTTCAGCGGGGCGGCGGCTGCCTGGGCTGTAAAGCAGCAGGTGCACATCAGGATTCTGCAGACGGGCTCCGCTCTGCCCAGGACGCCGCACCGCCGCACGGGACTGAGCAGCGGATCATACCGTTACCTCCCTCCTGCTGTCCCTGCCTTCATCCAAGGGAACGACACGCTTACTCTAGAATCTTAGGCATTTACAGCTGGTGGGAGAGAAGGTTCTGGAAGGAAGACTTCTCGTGCTCCCGTCACCCCCAGAGGGCAGTTCCCAATTTCTCTACCTCCGCTCTTGTATTGCTTTTCCAAATGCTTGATGTGGTCTGAGCAGAGCAGGGCGTGAATGTCAGGCAGAACACGGGCCCGGCTGCCCGTGAGGGCCTGTGCCGGGGAACAAAGCCAGGCAGGGCCTCAGGTGACAGCTTGCACGCTGCCGAGTGGGAGGAGGGGACCGCGGAGCCTGCCATTTGGAGGGACTGTGCGCCTCGGGCCTCCTGCAGCAGGACCAACAGCTGCCAGTGTTATCCCGCTTCTGCCTTCTGCGCAGAATGAAGATGTCACGGAGACAGGAGGAGATGCCAGTCACGCCCTTTGATTTGCTGCTCTTCTCCGGCAGCAGCAATTTTGTCTCCAAAACCCTTTTTTGGCCAGCCAGCATGTCCCGGGGACAGCTTTTCTGGCATGTGGGAGAAGCCAAGAGGTAGCTCTGTGTGTGTGTGTGTGTGTGTGTGTGTGTGTGGGCAGTGTATGATGTAGGGGAGTAGGGAGCGGGGCAGGGCGGCTGCGGGCCTGGGGCGCTGGGCGAATGCACTGGTCCCTTTAGAAGCTGCTGCACACCCCCGCCTGTGTGGTGGGCTCTAGAATGTTCGTAGCATTCATCGGTCAGCTATCTGAGGTGCAGGCGTCCCTGGGCTGGCTGCACAGATGGGGGCTGGGCTCAGATGGATTCTGCTGCCACCTGTGTGCCACCCACAGAATATTAAGGGCTTTTAGGAGGGAATCTGGTTGTTCCCAGTGAGGTCTCCAGCTGGCCACATGGCCTCACTCAAGTCTGGTGAGCTGTTTTGAGTGCAAGGGAGGTCATGGAGGCTATTAGCTCTGGCTGGAGCTGAGCAGTCAATGAGCTCTCTACTTCAGCATTTCCTAAAGTGTGTTCTACTAAGCGCTAGCTCAGTGGAATTGTGGAGAGGGGATGTCCAGGTGGGCTGGGGCCAAGAATGGTGGAAGATTTCCACGATGAAGTAAGTTTTGGAAATGGTGGGTTGAAGAGGTCTGTTTGCTGCAGGACTTCTCAGGGCATTTGTTACACTACCATGCGTTGTGATTTCCAAGAGTGGACCATAATATGCTGTGGATATCTTAATCTGGATTGTTTCTCCACTTCTTTGGCTCATATTAAAGCAGAAGGAATTTGACATTTATATTGTTATAAGCTCCTCCCAAAGGGGTTTGGGGACTTTAATTGGCTTTATATTTCTATTTTATAAAAAAAAGAATAAGAACACCACATCTGGATCTGTGTAACCCCCCTCGGGAACCTGAATACATTCTTACTCTTCCAGCAACCCCATTCTACAGACAGGGTCACTGGGGCTCAGAGAGGTTTAGCCTTTGGGTTGTAACAGAGATGCGGACTTAGGTTTGTCTAGCTCCAAAGGCTGCATCCTCTTCTCTCAGGTGAAGGAGGGGCAGGCCTTCCTTATTTGATGTCTGTCTTGACCTCAAGAATTTAAATACCTCCCTTAGGGTGAGGACTTGGTTTTGTTCACTCCTGAATCCCAGGACCTAGCACACAGTAGGTGCTTTGTAGATATTTACTGAAGGAAAGAATCACTATGTTCTTTGCAATAAATTTGTATTAAATGCCTCTTTTAAGTCTCCAAGATGGTAAGTTTGAGATAGTGCAGCTGAAATACAATCAGTGAGGGTGGGTCAAATAGTAAAGGTCGGGGTGTTTTACGGGACAGAGAAAAAGAAGTTAGCTCTGTGGGGTCCTTGAGTGTTGTCTCCAAATCCCACTTTCTTTTAACTTAAAAAGAAAGAAAGGAATGTTAACCACACAGACCCTGGGAAATAACAAGTAAAATCACCCAGAAGGGCGTGACATGAAAACTAAGTCTCTCTCGGCACCTCTGTTGCTGATCCCGTTCTTCCGTTGGCTGTTTTTGGGGGGCGGTGGTGGTGGTTCTGTCCATAACTCAAATAAGGTGCTTGCCTTTCTGTTCCTGCGTCATCAATTTGGTGACTATGGACTCCCCATGTGATAGATGAGGCGTGTGCCTCTTCCCCTAACGTCTTCCTGACAATTCTTGTTATTATTTTATTCTTCTATTTATTTCCTTTGTGATTTAAAATAAGATACTTAAACCTCCATTCCTGGACCTATTAACTTAGTATCTCTTATTTCTCAACCACATAACATGAGGAAATTAGTTCCCCGTTCCCTCCTTCCTCTTCCTCCTCCTCCTCCCAATATTGGTCAGTACTAACTGTACTTTTACTTTGTCAAAGTTTAGAACATTTATATTTCATACAGTAACCATAATTAGTCCTTTTAGGCTTTGCTTATATATCGGATGATGTGTACCAATGAAGATCAATATACAGCTTTAACAATATTGTGATTTTTGTAAATATTATTCACCATAGAATCGGGGTGTTTGGATCTCTAGAGGAGATGTAATCACTAAAGGTTGGCTGCTCAGAGAAGGTTGTTGAGAACATCTAGGTCAAATGGATTCCTTTTGTACTCTATCAGTTTTCCAAAATAATAACTTATTTTTTTAATCTATTTTTTATCTAGAACATGGCTCTCATCCTGGAATTTCTCATTGCATGTGCTTATTTTCTTTTTTTTTTAATGTTTATTTTTTATTTTATTTTTTTGTTTTTGAGAGAGACAGAGAAAGCACGAGCTGGATAGGGGCACAGAGAGAGGTAGAATCCCAAGCAGGCTCCAAGGGGTCAGTGCACAGAGCCTGATGCAGGGCTCAAACTCATGAAACCATGAGATCATGACCTGAGCTGAAATAAGAGTTGGATACTTAACTGATCCAGTCACCCAGATGTCCCTAATTTTTGTGTTGCTTTTCTTGTTGACTAAAGTACCACCTGCCACCTTTACCATATTATTAGGAATATCCAGATTCTCCATCATTCTATTTGTAGACTGGACAGTTTTGGAACAGACTTTTTTCTAACAGTCCTCCCAAGCATTTTCAGCGCATTCCTTACTCAGTTCCACTGTTTGTTGAATCTCCTACTGTCTTTTAGGTTTGAGAGACTGAATATACAAGTAGACAATGCCCAGGTGGTACCAAAAAAAAAAAAGAACTCTTACCCATGATCTGCAGCAATCAATGTCAGGCATCAACTCATTTTCTACAGTAACCAGTCCAGGGACCCAGTCTGCTGTCTCTACGTCAGACTTACAGGAAGTCGGACCACTGTCTCTAGCAATCACCCCCGAAAGCCAAAGCCCCAAATGGGCAGGACTTGATGACTATCTGACAATTTCCCTAATTTTTGCCCTTCGCCCGGTTTAAGATGCACCAGGAACAGCCAAATACGCACTCCTACCCAGTCACATAGGACGTCCCATGTCTAGTTCGCCCGCTCACGGCCCCTCCACGCCAGCAGCCGCCAATCAGGGCACAGTGGAAGCCTTCCCTTTTCCCACCGTAGAGCCTTCTGCTCCTCTGCCTGCCTTGGAGTCTCGTCCAGGACATAAGTGACGATGGCCCCTTGCAAGCTCTGCATAAATAACCTTCGCCCGTTCCCATTTGGTTGGTCTTTGTTTATTTCTACAGGTTCGTTTTTTGTTTGTTTGCCTTTCTGGAGTACGTCCTCAGGTGATTCTTTTCAAGTAAAATGTCTGGCTCTTTGCAGGTCTGAAAATATCTTTATTTTTACCCTCTCACTTGGCTGGCTTCTGGGTTCAAAATAACTTCACTCAGAATTTTGGAGAACTTGCACTACTGTCTTCTATCATTCAGACTTGTTGTCGGAGGATTATCAAGTCTTTGTAGATAAACGCTTTCCCAAGTGGTTCTAGAAATTTCTCTTAATCCATGTTCTGAAAGTTCATGAGGATAAATCTAGGAATTGGCCTTTTTAGAATCATCTTGCTTGGTACTTGGTGGACTTTTCAGCAATAAAGACCTCAGAAATATTTATTTGCTCCCCCCCCCCTTTTTTTTTCTCTCTCTAGACTTCCACAAGATGGATATTGGCTGTTACCAATATTCTACATCTCTCAATTTTTCTCTCATATTGTATCTCTTTGTCTTTTTGCTTTCCGTGTTGGTGTATTTGCTAGTCTTTCTGCTTCAACAATTTTATTTTCATTGCACCCTATTCCTTATGGATGTAGTTTCTTCTCAAACCTTCTCGGCATTACTGAATGGAATTTTTTGAGTTCTGTGTATTTCCTCTATTCTGTTTCTCCAGGGGCTTGTTTGTTCCTTCAAGCCGTTTGTTCCTCTGTGTTCTCCTTAAGGGTCTGCTCATCCTGGATTGTCCCGTGCCTGTTTACGAGCACAGAACCAGGTTGACTATTGTAAGTGGCCTGTACGTGCACTTCCTTACTATTACCCTTCTGCTGACAGAGGAAAGGGCTCCAGGCAGTTGGTGGGCCATTGTATGGGCACGCTACATTTTAGGGTGTGTGAGCGGGAAGCAGTCAGCAAAATCGAGATGGTCCTATTTTCTGTATTTACTTAAAATTTTTTTTAATGTTTATTTACTTTTGAAAGAAAGAGAGAGAAAGACAGAGTGCGAGAAGGGGAGGGGCAGAGAGAGAGAGGGAGACACAGAATCTGAAGCAGGCCTCAGGCTCTGTCTGAGCTGTCAGCACAGAGCCCCACGCAGGGCTTGAACCCAGGAACCACGAGATCATAACATAAACCAAAGTTAGACACTTAACCTGCTGAGCCACCCAGGCGCCCTGGGATGGCTATTTTAGAATGCCAGCTCCACTTCTTTCTTTCCAGAAAGAGCTCCCCGTTTCTTTGTGTTTTTCAGTTTCAGCCTGGGGGCAAAGTGCTGGGGAGCCTGATCCCTGAGGACCTCACTTCAGCCGGGGACTTCATGGCACTCCCTTCGCCCCCCCCCTGCTGATTTTTGGGTGGGGCCTGGTGAGGCGGGGTCCCTGCCCTGAGGAGTGGCTCTTGTCTCAAGGGCTCCGGCCCTGTTGTGTTCAATCAGTGGGATTCAATTCACCTTGGGACTTCTTTTGTCCTTTCCCACCCTGTCTTCTGCTCTGAGTACTTTTATGAATTGATTCCCTTTTGTACTTTCTAACTCGTCATTTTGGCTGGATCTTGAAGTGGTCTGCTTTCTCAACCACCTTCAAGTGCTTTTTTGTTAAGCTTAGGACTGAGGGAGTTAGATAAAGATTCTGTGACCAAAGGCAAATCAATTCAATTTTATACTTAACTGCCGTCCCCCCAAAGCCTCCTCCAAGCCATAAAGAGAGAACTCAGGAGAAAGAGGCGGTGACAAACAGGGGTAGGGGGACTTTCGTTCTTTAGCGTTTGCCAGGGGCAAGCAGCGGGGCCCACGGGAGCGCCCTGGTGGCTCCGGGGAGGTTCGCCAGGCTCTGTCCCATTCTCACCACTGTAAGGGACAGTCAGACAATATTGTGCAGAACTGACAGAACTGGTTTGAAAGGGCATCCAGGATCTATTTCATTCTCTCCTAGATTCTTCCCAGAAGAATCAGAATTATGGTGGAAGTCAGAGTTATGGTAACCTGGCTGTGGAATAACAAGATATATATGTTTCCCTGGATAATTCAAAAATACACTTATAAACAACTTTGCGGAGAATGGGGAAAAGAGAACTCTGAGCAAAAGCTGGCTCATAGGTTGCTCACAGATTTTGAGGAGAGAGCAGAAGTCACTGCCCGGGGTCTAGAGAATGGCGGATCTTCCTCAGATTCCGCTCTGATGGGAGCGAGGGGGCAGGGTTTCTAAGATGTCACAGTGTTCACGGCTTGTTCTAGCAGGAGCCAGAGGTCCTCACGCTGTACCAGAGCATTGATTCTGCCTGGGCACCATTTCTTCTCTTGTGGCCTGTGCCAAGTAATATCCAGGATGCCACAGCCAGCAAGAGACAGGCCTGGGGTTTGAACCCAGGACTCTCTGTGACCTCACAGCCTGTACTTTTTCTTCCACAGCATTGCCTTGTACCACCTCTCTAAAAAGTTGGCATCAAGGGGCAGGGATGACACACGATCCAGCCATGCGAGCCAGTGGTAACGCCTGTGAGTACCGTCGTGGTCCAGGGAGGGAGGGATAGGCGTGGGGGCGGCGCTGCCTGGGGTGCGAGGGGGCAAGGCTGAGCCTGTCCGGCCCGCACCCCATCCCAGCCCCGGGGAGGCCCAGCGCCCGGCCCAGGACTGACGCTCACTGAGTTATTTGCTGTTGAAGGAGTGAGCTGGGGAAGGCAGAGATTGAACCGGGCTCTGGAAGGATTAGGTCTGGGAGGGAGGGGGCGATGGAAGAGCTGTCGGGGTCACAAGAGACAGGAGAGAGCGTGTCATGCCGCTGGGGGTGAGGATGAGCATTGAACACCGGGGCGGGCCAGCCTGAGGGAGCAGCAAACCCTAAACATCAGAGAGACTGGGGGGCAAAGGAGGTAGGAATCGATTCATGGGAAAGTTTTTCATGTGTGTCTTTATTTTGTTTTTAAATAGTTTATTGTCAAATTGGTTTCCATACAGCACCCAGTGCTCTTCCCCACAAGTGCCCTCCTCCATCACCACCCCCTCCCTTTCCCCTCCCCCTCCCCCTTCAGTCCATGGTTCATTTTCAGCATTCAATAGTCTCTCAGGTTTTACGTCCCTCTCTCTCCCCAACTCTCTTTCCCTCTTCCCCTCCCCTTGGTCCTCCATTAGGTTTCTCCTGGTCTCCTGTTAGACCTATGAGTGCAAACATATGGTATCTGTCCTTCTCTGCCTGACTTATTTCGCTTAGCATGACACCCTTGAGGTCCATCCACTTTCCTACAAATGGCCAGATTTCATTCTTTCTCATTGCCATGTAGTACTCCATTGTGTATGTAAACCACATCTTCTGGATCCACTCATCAGGTGATGGACACTTAGGCTCTTTCCATGATTTGGCTATTGTTGACAGTGCCGCTATGAACACTGGGGTACATGTGCTCCTATGCACCAGCACTTCTGTATCCCTTGGGTAAATCCCTAGCAGTGCTATTGCTCGGTCATAGGGGAGTTCTATGGATAGTTTTTTGAGGAGCCTCCACACTGTTTTACAGAGCGGCTGCACCAGTTTACATTCCCACCAACCCTGCAGGAGGGTGCCCGTCTCTCCACACCCTCGCCAGCTCATGTGCTGTCTTTAAACATGAGCTACGATGGAGATACTTTGGTTTCCTAGAATCCTGAAGAGGAACAGAATCTTCTAATGTAATGAATTAATCGTAATAGTTATTTCATGGAGTCCTCATCATGGGCCATAGATTTTGCTAAGTGCTTTACATACATCACCTGGGCGATTCCCTTTCTAAGTTTGTGAGGTGGATGTCATCATCCTTATTTCTGGAAACAGGCTCCAAGAAACTCAGAGAAGTTTCGAAACTTGCCCCAGATCACACCGCTGGCCAGAGGAGGGCTGGAGCTTGGAGCGCGTCTTGTCTGCCCCTGAGGTGCTCTCAGTGGCCAGGCTTTACTGCCTCTCAGCAGGTGCAGTCGGCCCACGCCGCGACAGTGGGGGTCCCCGGGTGAGTCGGAGGCGGGCCTGGCTGCGGGTCATCCCGAGGCAGAGGCGAGGAGGCTGGTTGGAAACGCAGCCCGCTCTGCCAAGGGCCAGGCGGGCACAGCTTGGCTGCTGATGTGCTGTGGCAGGACACCGAGCCCGTGCCCTCAAGGTCGACCCCGGCCACATTCCTCTGTGCTTCTGTTGCTCAAAGACTTGGAAACAACCTTGAAGGAATAAATCTAGGAGGGGACACAGTAGATGCTCTCCACCATTAAGCTTGGCCGGGAGCCCCTCTTCCACCGCGCAGAATGCAGTTGGAGGGAACAGATTAACATTTCAAACTGGTTCGTGCAATTAGACCGGAACACCTGGTTTTGCAATGACTCTCATTTTCTGTGTGTGCCGAGGGGGCTCTTGAAATTCCCGTGCCTGGTGGATTACCCTAATGACTGGTCACCAGCTGTTATGTTGGCATGTTGTGCGACAATTGATTGCCGCTCCCCACTGGCGCTTGGCAGCGGCCCCGCAGAAGCAGGTAGCAGCCTAGTGCTGACACCTTCTCTTCCTCGTGTCGCGAGGGGCGCAGGCTCCTCTTCAGCAGTAAGTGGCTCAGGCTTAAGAGAAGCGTGTCAGGCTGGCAAGCACCCTCCTTGTCTCAGCATCTGGGCCGATTAATCAAAGCCGAATGTGTGGGCAAGGGGCAGTGTGAGGGGAGGAGGCGATGAGGTCCGGCATCCTTGCGTCCCTTCGCTGCTTTGTGCAGCCCCGAGGCACGCAGAATCGTTTTCGGGTTTTATGCCAACTTTGCTGACTGATAGAGCAAGTTTTAGAATCTCGATGCATAGCAACAGCAAAGCCTGCAATATAACCTTGTATGAGAAATACACATTTGGTCGTACAGATGCGGCTGGTCTTTGTGCCCCGTTCCTGAAAACGCTTCAGGGCCATCACAGTGACAGGGGTGTCTTGTCGTACATGAAGGTGATTTTGGGGACCCCACCCAAAGGCAAGGCCTGGTTCCAGGAAGACCAACCAGGTGATGAAAGGGTTGCAGCTTTCAGTCCTACCCCTGACGTCTGGGGAGGGGGGAGGGGCTAGAGATCGAATCAGTCAATGGCCAGTGACTTAGTCACTCATGACTGTGTAATGAAATCCATTAAATCCATTAAAAAAAAAAAAAGAGCCAAGAGGACAGCTTTTTGGCCCTTCTTGTTGAGCATCCGTTCGTGGGGAGCCCGAGTGCCCCCTGGTCCCACTGAGATAGGTCCCAAGCTCCATGAGGACAGACGTTCCTGTGTTCAGGAACTTGCCCTGTGTATCTCTTTATCTGGTTGTTGATTTATATTCTTTATCATATCTTATAATATTCTGGGAAATATAAAAGTGTTTTCTGAATTCTTGTGAGCCTCCTCCAAGGCGGAGGTCACAGGAACCTCCAGGCTGTAGCCGGTGGGTCAGAAGTCCAGGTAATGGCCTGACGTCTGAAGGAGGGTGTGGGGACGGGGGAGTCTGGTTGGACTGAGCCCTTAAACTGTGGCATCTGATGCTATCTCTGGGTAGATAGTGTCAGAATTGGGTTGAAATCTTGAACAGCTGCTGGTGTCTGAGGATTGGTTGGTGTAATGTGTGTGGAAGCCCCTCCTATCCTGTTAGAACTGGGTCTGAAAACCCAAAAAGAAGCCCAACCCCCCCAAAACAAAACAAAAATCTGGAGTCTAGACAGAAAGATGTGACAGACATTTATCATTTTCCCTGACTGCCTAACATCAAGCTCTCTTCCCCACAGTCTGTGATGGTGGTAGAATGCACTTGCCCAGAAGACAACACCTTAGAAAACAACTGAGGCAGATCGTTTCTTCTCTTCAGCCCTGACCACTGTTGGGGAGGAAACAATTTTTTCTACGCTTCTAGATTCTTTGGCTGGCCTAATAATTAAATTGACATAAGACTGATTAACAGGAGAAAAACTAATGTCATTTTGTATGTACAGGAGCCCCATAAAAATATGAGACCCAAGGGCAGTTGAGGCTGAGATGCCAGCCTGAGCTACGGAATGGGATAAGGGGCCTGGGGCTTCAAAGAGGCGGAGGGTAATTCACAGGACAACAGACTAGCTGATGTTTGGTAATTATATGTTTGCCCCGCTGTACACATAGGCCTTTCAGATCAGTTATCTCTGGTCATGGGTCTGTTTCAGAGATTGGCCCCCTCTCTAAATTCTAGTAGGTAGTTAAGGGAGAGGTAAAAGTTTTTTTTTTTTAATTTTTTAATTTTTGAGACAGAGAGAGACAGAGTGTGAGTGGAGGAGGGGGGGAGAGAGAGGGAGACAGAATCTAAACCAGGCTCTGAGCTGTCAGCACAGAGCCCAATTCGGGGTTCGAACCCACAAACCGTGAGGTCATGACCCGAGCCAAAGTCAGACACTCAACCGACTGAGCCACCCAGGTGCCCCGAGGTAAAAGTTTTTCTTGAGACTTCTGGGTCTTGATTGCCTTCAGCTCAAAATAATGCACATGCCAAAGTGCCATACTTCGAGGTCACATATTCTGCACCCTTTCACCACAGAAGACAAGTGTGCAATTTGAGCCAATCAGACATTTCCAAGAGGGGCTTTGCATCTGGTGCCAAGTCCTCAGAGACGACAGTAAAAAGGTACAGGAAGGGAAGATCAGAATCCATCCATCCATCCATGGTCATAATAATATCAAGAGCAGTGGCCGCTTGGAAGAGCAGTAGGGTCCCAATAAAAGGTTTTACTAAAATATGTATGTATTTTCTGCTCTGTTTTTAAAAATTTAATTCAAGTTAGTTAATATACAATGAAGTCTTGGCTTCAGGAGTAGATCCCAGTGATTCGTCTCTTATATATGACACCCAGTGCTCATCCTGAAAAGTGCCCTCCTTAGTGCCCGTCACCCATTTAACCCACCCCCCACCCACTGCCCCTCCAGCAACTCTGAGTTTGTTCTCTGTATTTAAGGGTCTCTTATGGTGTGCCCCTCTCTCTGTTTTTATCTTATTTTTCCTTCCCTTCCCCTATGTTCATCTGTCGAGTTTCTCAAATTCCACATATGAGTGAAATCATATGATATCTGTCTATCCATGACTTATTTCGCTTAGCATAATACCTGTATTTTCTCTTCTTAATTGTTTTGTTCTTGGACACTTGCAAAGAGTGGAGATCAATTTTAGAAGACAGTTGTTGAATCTGAGAGCTCTTTAGAGTCTTCCCATGGGCCGGCGTCGGTCACTGTAATTGTGAACTAAACAAACAAACAAACAGAAATCCAGGCTTAGTAAGTTAAGAAGAGACCTTACTTGACAGGATTATTCCAAGGGGTGGGAGAGGAGAGCTGATGCAACGGGGAGAAGTCTGACCACAGGATCTGCAAGTGTCTGAAGAGTGAGGGGAGGAGTTTTTCTTCATAGGGCAGAATGAACGTTGCTAGAATAAGCTGGAACTGGAATGAGGACATGGAATGAAGTGACCAGGGGCAGTGGATGAGACAGGGGTTTATCTGGAGGCCAGCAGGGCTCAGGCTGAGGGGGGACCAAAGCTCAGGCACATGGAGGAACAAGAGAAACTCAACTATTTGCTCGACAGACACTTATTTCAATTGCTCCCAGTGAACTACTGGGGACAAAACAGGTCACCTAATCATTTATGAGACAAAGGAAAGGAACTTGGAGGGTCAAGGCCTGGCTTTGTCATAGATCAACAAGGCTGGCTTCCATGAGTCCTACCTGAGTCATATGGGGAAGGGAGGTCTTTGTAGTAAACCGTTCCCTGGAACTCAAATGGATGGGGGATTTTTAAACCACTCTTTCCAGGAGCACAGGGCTCAGGTAAAATTCAAGACTGTCACCACAGTCCTGGCTTTTCAGAGGGGGAGCATGTTTATAGACCTCCAGTACTGCCGAGAATTCTTAACGTACTTTATCTCAGGTACAGCCCATAGGGTAGGTTGTGAGTATCATCACCATTTTACAGGTAGGCGCCATGCGGAGCAGGGACAGACATCTTCAAGGCACCATGCAGAGAGACGGTGCTGGGGCTGCGCCTCGAACCCTGGTTTCTGGGGTTCCAGGTCTGTACCTGCTCCTTTGCACAATGCCGCCTCTCCACGTGGGCTCAGTGATTTACCTGATGTCACAAGCCTGGCTTATGTTTAAGACATGAGCACAATTATTCCACACGTAAGTGATCCATATGTATTTGTGGAGTTTTTCATGATGATGATGTTACATGACTGTCTAACAGGATATGAAAATGGGGATCAATTACAATCTCAATTTGCTAGCCTGAAATTGTCTTCTGTAATTCCTAGGCAGTCATCAGCACTCCCCTCGGTTTACAGGCTTGGCTTTGAATGCAAAAGGACTGCATTAGCGCAGCCATCAAACCCTGTCCGCCTCCAGCATCACAATCGATGCTGCTGCAATCCTTTACTCAAATAAAAATTCTTCTTCCGGAGCAAAAAGGAGATGAAAATCTTACATCTTTCCCTTTGTGTGTTTTCACATTCCCTGCCAGATAACGCCCCAAACACAGCAACAACGAAAAACAGTGAGGAGGAAGCATTTTATGCAGCATCAGGATGAAATCCAGAGCAGGCTCTGTTTTGGTCCTAAGGCGGTCAGAACTCTCAGAAGGCCCTGGTCACCCACGAGAGCAATGTTCCAGGGCAGTCTCTGCTGGAAGGGGGGGCAGACAGCTTTGAAGCAGCAGCCGTCCTCATCCTCCTCTGCTCCCTATTGGCTGCCCAGGGCTGAATGCTGACCACCCCGCCTGCTCTTTGAGCCTTTTTAAGGGGACCTACACCCCAAAACTCTGGGCCTGGACTGGGACCTCAGAGCTCAAACCCAGAGTTCTCACGGTGATGGCCTACTGTGGTCATCGCTGTGGCTCAGGTTCTAGATGTGGACGGCCATGATTTTGTTCTGGCTCTTCCCAGTGGAATCTTGCTGAGCAGCTTGGATCAAGGGTCACAGCCCTCTGTACCTTTGTCACCTTATCTGTTAGGAGGTGTGAGGACGTCCGTCTCTTCGGGTTGTTGTGAGGTTAAAAGAGATGATGTAACTGAGTAGGTAACCTAAAAGAAGCACTCAGTAAATGTTGGCTAATGGCGATAATGATGATAAGTCAAAATATAAACATTTTTCAATATTTATTTACTTTTGATAGACAGGGAGTGAGTAGGGGAGGAGCAAAGAGAGAAAGAGACACAGAGTCTGAAGCAGGTTCCAGGCTCTTGAGCTGTCAGCACAGAGCCTGACATGGGGCTTGAACTCATGAGCCATGAAATAATGACCTGAGCCAAAGTCAGATGCTTAACTGACTGAGCCACCCAGATGCCCCTTGATAAGCCAAAGTCTTGATAAGTCATTTTCAAAGCTTATTTCTGGATCTCTGCTGCCCACTGCTCTCCATTAATGCCTGTCTTTGGGCGGGCATGGGGTCTCATAAGGGTCACTCAGATCTTACTCTCCCTCAGTGCCGTTTGGCCTTCAGTGTGACATCCTTCCCCCTGCTGACCTCCCAGATTCACTGGTGGCCTGGAAACACTCATCTGTTTGGCTGAACTCTTCCTTATGTAGGTCTTGCTGCCCAATCTTAGGAGGCAGCAAGGCATAGGGGGAAATACCCAACTTTAGCAGGAAACGTACGTGGGTCATATGGCTCTAGGCACAGATTAGGCAAGGTGCTTTATCTCCGTGGGCCTCAGCTTTCCATTCGGGAAAATAGAAGCAATGGTAGCAATTTGCCTAATTTTGGATTAAATGAGATATGAGGTATGTAGTACCTCGTGTATCGTAAGAGCTCAAGCACCTGGCTGGCTCAGTCAGTAGAGCATCCAACTCTTGGTCTCAGGGTTGTGGGTTCAAGCCCCACATTGGGCATGGAGCCTACTTAGAGCCCAGTCAGTGTCAATGAAGATACTTTTCCAAAGGATTACACTAAAAAGTCACTTAAATTTTCTTATTCCCCTGTGTATAAAGAATAGTTCAGAGTGGTGTATAGGATATAAGGTCAGTAGCCCGTTGCTGATCCTCACAGTGGGCCTTGGAAGAGGAGGTCTGTGGGGACAGGTTTTGGGGCTGGGCTGGGGGCCCCACTGTGTGCTCCTGGGGCTGATCCTGAGGCAGCTCCCACCGTGCTGGGGGGATCTGGGTGTGCGCACACACCCCCTGCCAGAGCTCGCTTTCCCAGCTCCCGCCCTGCAGCCTGCAGCTCTGCCTTCCACAAGATCCCGCTCAGACCTTTCTGCAGGGCTCAGAGTCGTTCATGGAGGAGCACATTTTAATTTCAGGCTTGGAAGTGAGTGGCCTGGAGCTCCCGACGCCCGCCACTCTCAGGGAGACAGTTAGAGGCCTGCAGGGAGCAAGTTTGGACGCCAGCTTATTACTTTTCCTGTTTCGGTCAGGCAGGCAGTTACATTTATTAAGTGTCTATGGTGTGGAAAGTGCTGCAGCGGATGCTGGAGGAAGGGGCTGGGGACTCGAAAACGCACCCGGTCTCCTTTGTGGAAGAGCTTCCGACCATCAGGAAGCTAGGACACACGCCAGAAAGAACCTAACTGAGTTCACGTTACTGAGTATATTTTTATGAACTATGTCTCTACGGGGAACGGGAAGCAAAGCCACGGCTGGGGCTGGTGGTGCTGTTGAGAGTGGGATGAGGCTTTCCGGGAAGATTAATTTGAGCAGGATTTGGACCCCCCAGGAAGACAGAATGCTGGGCCGGAGGAGCCTGGGGCGCTGTCGAAGGGACAGCGGCGTTCACAAAGGTGGGGAGAGGCCCCGAATGACCGATGATGAGCCTGTTCGTGTGGCAGGCTCAGATCGCCTTCGAGGCGGTGCAAGAGGTGACATCTGTGAGACCGTCTCGGGGACGAGCCAGGGCCAGGGGCAGGGAGCTGGGAGGGCAAGTTTAAGGACAGGCGCTCAGACCATTCTCATACATCGTGCAGGAGCAGACTTTTCCAGGGGCTGGAGATCGAGTGTCTTCTGCTCATTGTAGGTCTGTGGTGTGTGTGTGCGTGTGTGCGTGTGTGTGTGTGTGTGTGTGTGTGTGTGTGTTTGGTTTGGTTGGTGAATTACTTAGGACTCTGCTTGTAAGTGACAGAAACCAAAGTGAGTTACTTGTAGGGCTAAGAGACTATCGAAGCTGTTTGCGTGGTCAGCCGTTTTACTCAGATTACGTGTTTCTTTGGGGTGGATCAGGGCTGCTGATGGGATAATGGCAGAGAGAAAGCTACCAGCCCCTCCCTATCCTGGCCCCCAAAACCCCCACCCTCTGACCCCTATGGGGGCTGGAGCTTCGGGAAGGGCCTAGAACCAGTAACAGCCAGCCTTAGGCTCCTTCCCTCTCTGTTGTCTCTGCTCCTTCCGTCTGCCTGTGTCACTCAACGGCCTCCTCCTGTTCCCGTCAGACCACAGGGCAGGTGGGAGGCCATCGTAGGGAGATTAAATCAGACTGAATTAGAATTTCCTTGTCCCTAACTCCACACAGTGGGAGGAGGCAATGTGACTGGCCCGACAAATGACATGGCTGTCCCTCATCCAGTGACCACCTTCCCAGGAGGGGAGTGTGGCCGCAGCACGACCTCTGGTCCACCCCGTGGTGCCATGGGTGAGCAGTGAGGCCCAGTGAACCAGCAAACACCCCAAAGAGCATCTCGGAAAGTGGGTATGAGGAAAAGTAAGGGCTTGCGCTGGTGTCACGGACTTTAACTCCAGTGCCATGAGGAGGTGAGGGACAGACGGTTAGGAGACCTGGGTTCAAGTTCTGCCTGATGGCTGTGACCTTGGGCACATGTCCCTCCCGCCTGAGACTTTGGTTTCCTGTTTGCCGCACGAGGGCTGGGCTGACGAATCCCTCCAGCTCTGAAGAGCATTCCCCTCGACCATGTATGAGACGGTGAGGGCCCGGGTTGGGGTGAGGGCCGTGGGGATGAAGTGACAGGCGGAAAACATCCCAGGAGCAATGGCAGGCATTGGTGCAGGACTGGCTGTGGGATGTGAGTGACGAGAGGGTTCAGAAGGAGCTGGAAGCTGGAGGGCGATGTTGTTCCTCACGCTGGCAGCAGGAAAGGAGGCCCATCTGCTGAGAGAAAGGAGGAAGAGTCCAGCTTTAGGTGGGGGGTGTCCAGTCTCAGAAACCCGATGATAAGCAGGGGTGGCCGCTCCCCACTGGCCATGCGGTCAGACTTAGAGGTGCAGGGTTGAGAGCCATTTTCACAGGTGTGGTACCTGCAGGCAGAGGAGGCGTGATGCAGGGGTGGGGGGAGCAGACAGGGGAAGAAGTAGGAGACGAGGAGATGCCTAAGAGACAAGCAAAGAGCAGCCACAGGGGCCGGTGCAGCTGGGGGAGGGGCTCCAGCTGGGCCTGGGCTGGGCTGTGCCCAAGGCAGAGCAGGTGCCCAGGCATGAGAAACAGGCGTGGACGGGGCCGGGGCCCTGGCGACATTGAGAGTGGCGGGTGTGGGCGTCCAAGGTGAGGGGCTTGAAGGAGAAGCAGCTAAGGCAGAAAGGTAGCCCAGTTCTGGAACAATGAACTGGGCAGCGAAGGCAAGACAGAGAAAACAGGGAAGTAGCTGGAGGGACCAGCAGATCCGTGGGTTCGAGAGAACTCTCCGTACCTCCCCCCCTCCCTCCCTCTGCCCATCCGCTCTCTGCCTCTGCTCTAGACTGAATGTCTGTGTCCTTCCAACATTCAGGTGTTGAAATCCTAACTCCCAGTTATTAGGACGGTATTAGGAGGTGGAGATTTGGGGGTGATTGGATCAGGAGAGTGCAGCTTCAGAAGCAGGCTTAAAGCTCTTATAAAAGAGACCCCAGAGCGCCCCCTGCCCCTCTGCCATGTGAGGATGCGGAGAGAAGCCGGCCACCTATGGGCCAGGAAGACAGCTCAGCCCACCTGTGGCCCGAAGGAGATCTTGGAGGCACAGAGCCAGCTGGTCCCTCTGCCATGCAGCCCTCTGTCATCCTGGCAATGCAGGGGGAGGAGCGGGGGGTGGGGGGGAGGTTGGGGAGGGCGGGCCGTTCACCAGAGGGATTTTCTCCTCCAGCCATCGGCTTCAGATCACTAAGGCTGGGAGGCTGAACAATGTTGGGAGACTAAAAGGATGTCTCCACTGTCAGTGACTTCTTCTCCTGTTTCTTAGGCATTAGCCGCCGAAGCGTCTTCACAGAGGCTGTGGGGCGGTGTCTGTGAGTGTTCGGGGCACAGGGGACAAGAAGGCCCTGTGCCAGGCAAGCCAGTGGTTCCCACGGGCCCACCTGGACCCCTGTCCCTCGGTGCCGCCTCTATCAGGAGCAAAGAGCCACCCTTGACTTCTAAACCCCCCTCACTTCAGGGTGTGTGAGCCAAAAAGTTAGGGCCCTCGGTGTTCAGGGATCAGTCTTTAAACTCACACCCCCTGGAATGTCTAAGCAGTGCTGGTCACCCCCATGGCCTGTGAGCTCATGACCCGCCCGGCTTTCCGTGTTGCCACCCCCCAAAGGGTTGCAGGGAGCCTCCCAGATAGAGCCTGTCTGGTCCCCCATTTTGTTCATCCTGGATCTTTGCCCTCTTCTCCCTGATCTTTCTCGAGCGATGGTTTTAAAAATACAGAACCTCCTCTGGCCCGTAGTTCTCCTCCTGCAGCATCTCTGCCTTGAACAGAGCCACGCTCCAGGCCACCGCCCACACTTAACCGGTGGCACCTGCCAGGGGCAGCCATTAATGATGTGCCTCCCCCGCTGGGAAAGAGGTCCGGGGGTTCTGCTGTGCCTTCGCTCTCCTGTTCTGGAGGGGGGCTGGGTGTAAGCCACCCAGGTCAGACTTGCCCCTCAGGTCCGTCCGCCCCTCATGTCCTCTCAGGAGTGGGCTCCTGATGGAGTGAATCCTGCACGGCAGTCCTGGGGGAACTTGAAGGCGCAGATCGGGCAGACACCTGCCCTCAGCAAGGTGAGTGCTCCCGCCGGGAGATTCCCAGGCGTGTCCTTGGCCTGTGTTCAAGACGAGACCAGCTTGTGGTTAGCAGGACTGCCCTGCGGTTCCCTCGCTCAGAACGGACGCAACCTGCCTGGCAGCCTGGCTGTGCCATGGGGACGGCAGGAGGCCAGCTGGCTCTGAGGTGGCCTGAGTCCCTGCGGCGTGTTGCGTCTCTGCCCGGGACTCGCAGGTGGCTTCGGGTCTTTGGGAATGAGGGCCTGAGCCCTGCCTCCAGGGCACCCCCCTCCCCGCCCCGAGCCAAGCCGAGCGCCCTCCAGCACTGAGCGCCTCTCGGTTCAGTCACAGACACAGGGACTTTTCAAAAACATCCGTGTCCCTGCCAGTCCTTCATGTGTTTATCCACTCACAGGATTGATTTTCTAATGAAATCCTCCTACTGCATGATTTAGGTTCATTTATATAAATTATACAGTGATTTATTTAATGACCTACTTGGAGCGCTATAAATTCTACAGCATCCATGCCATTTATTATTTAAACCCCATATAAATCATGCAAGACGAGGAGACAGAATTGTGTGTAAAGATCATGGGCTTGGTTCAAATCGCCTTATGGGAGCCCAAAGTGGGCTTTGTTTTGAGTATGGAAAACAAACAAACACACTAACACATCAGCCCTTCTGTGTGTGGGGGGATGTGTACCAGCAGCCTTTGTTTCTTTGTTCAGATGGGCGGCCCCCCCCACCCCGAGTCACGGCTGCTCCGCCCATAGACTGTGGGGTGACCAGGGCGAAAGCTTGGCATGCTGTCAGAGGGGCCTGTGGGCTCTGCGTGGCCGGGGACTTTGCACCCAATGCTCTGACATTTCTGAGCCTGGAGAATGGAGCCGTGCCTCATGCAGAAGTGACAGAAGAGGCCCTCAGGCTCCTGTCTGAGCCAGAGCTCCTTTGCTTAAAAAATACCCTCTCTTGTGTGAAACTGCCCACCTTTGTCTCCCTCGGTTGGTCGATTCCTTCTCCAGGCAGCAGTGGGAAGAGGGAATCCATGGCTCTTTAGAAAGAGGGCTGTTCTTTTCCTGCTCTCTCCAGATCTGGGGACAGGATGTGACCTCCCTAAATTCCAGGGTGTGTGTGTGTGTGTGTGTGTGTGTGTGTGTGTGTGAGAGAGAGAGGGAGAGAGAGAGAGAGACTGTGCATAGTGGTTAAGGCACCCTTAAAGTCAGTCGGAGCCGGAGTGGAACAGTGTTAGAATCCGCTTTCCCAGCACAGAGCGAGGTGGTGTTAGAAATGTTTTAAACTTCCTGCCAGACCCTTAGTTTCCGAGAATAATAGTACCTATTATCAGTGGTCATTATTAGAGAAATAGGTGTGATAATGCATATAAGTCATCAGGAAGGGGGCGTGGCAGATAATATATGCTCAAAAATTTTCCTTATTATTTGGCACAAATTCTGCCCTCTCGAATTAAGATATGGGAGATTTGCAAAACTTGTATATAAATAATGATGACATAAGAGAGAAAAATATATGTACCATTAAGAAGGGTACAGACGGCGTGCTGAGCTAAGCTTTTCTATCCCTTGAATGTTTTGTAATAAGTAAATCCTACACATGGTGCAAATTCAAAAGGCACAAAAAGAAAGACAGTGAAGGGTAATTGCCCCTCCCACAGCTGTCCCCCACCGCACGGATTCCCTCCCTGGATGCGGCCACGCGAACGGTCTCTCGTGCGCCATTCCAGAAAGCCTTTGCACACGGCACACACGTGCAGACGTGCTCTCGGGGCACCACGGCGGAGGCTTTCTTCCGCTCACTTGACAGAGTATGTTGGCGCCCCGTCCGTGCGTGGTTCGTGTAGACCCACCCCGCCCCGCCGTTTTCTGCGGAAGGACGTTGCGGGGCTGACCATCTCCGCACCGGTGGACTTCCGGGTTCCTTCCAACGTTCTGCTGTCACGAGAAACATGCTGCAGTGAATTTTGTTTCTTGTTAAACCGTTTCTCCGGGTTAGATAATGGGTGTGGGATTGTTGGGACAAAGAGTGTATGCATGTACACTTGTTACAGCTGTTGCCAAATCGTGCTTCACAGAGCTCACACCCCCTCACTGCCACCAGCAATGGATTGGAGTATTGCTTCGCACACCCAGCCACCAATGTGCTAACAGACTTTGCACCCTTGGAGACTGAGTATCTTTTCATCTTTAGGAGCTATTCATATTCTTTCAAATGAGCTATCTGTTTTTTTTTTTAATTGAACAGCAGGCTTTTTTTCTCATTGATTTGAGGGAACTCTTTATATATTAAGGAATTTAGCCCACTGTCAATGGTAAGTCAATAAGAGGGGTCCTTGCCCTGGCCCCACTCTGGCCTCTATGGATGATACTTCCCCACAAGGGAAGACGTCTATGGCGCTAAGAGAAGGGCTCCTTCTTCTAGACCATTTGGTGGGCACACGGGACTCTGGGGTTTCTTGTTCAAACAACCCAGAGCTCATTTCCAGTCTTCTTTCCCAGTCTGTCCTCTAGAGAGTGTGGCTGTGCTACTGGCCTGCACCCACTGGTGTGTGTGTGTGCATGTGTGTGCACAGGGCATGCACGTGCAGGCTGGGTCATTCACCAGCATGACTGCGAGCCCCCTTGCGGTCTGAGAAGAACCCACGTCTGGGTCCTGCCATGTTGTGGAGTGAAACTCTGAGGAGCTCAGGGATCCTAAAGTCCAGCCTGGCCTTCCCGGTCATTTTGGAAGCATATTTGTCAAGGTAGGAGAGCAAAACATATTCTATTAAGCAATTTATTAGCTTCATTTATAACTTTTAAATATTATGACATATGCTATGTGGGGCTCCATTTGTAATCCTGCCCTGGGCCCCGTAAATGTCAGGGCAGGGCCTGACCGCATACCCTTGAGTCAGCAGGAGACACACTGGCATTGATTTGCATATTATTCTGGCAGGAAATCACAGGCTCCTAATTTATTATGGATTTCAGAGCTCAAAGGAAGTACAAGAAAGTCAGCCTCACTTTGGCCAGTTACTGCCTTACCCCCATTGTACAGAAGGGGCAACTGAGGCCTGGCGATTTGCCCCATGTCGGCTGCTTCTTCCCTTTTCCAGGCCCCACAATACCTTTGTTAAGTGTTTCTGTGAAAACCGTTTGAACATCCAGCTTTTCGTTTTGTAATCAAATCAGATAGTGGTACGTTCTCAAGCAGAGGGAGTAAATAGAGCTTCAAATACGAGGATCAGACCAGATTTCACACCAGACTGGAACTGCCTGTCTTCAGAGGCAGGCTCCCGACTGCATTTCATAACAGAGGGTCCCTGTCTTTGCTTTCCTCCTGCGTGATCATCCAGAGGCACATGCTCAGATAGCTGGAACCGCGCCATGAGAAATATTTATATTGGTGTGGAGTTGTTGGCGTCTTAGCCCGCGCGCCACGCTAATAGCACCGTGGCAAACATGACATTTCCCTGCGTGATGACAGAAGCTAGCAGACATTCAGAGGAGGCTGGCCGCTCGTCGGCATGGGAGGCACAGCCTCACACCCCGGGGGTTCTGGAATCCTGCTGTGGTGGCTTTTTAACCCAATTGTGCACCTTCCTGGTAGTGAGCAGAGACCCTGCAGAGAGCCGGGCACTACCCTCGGGCCTGGGAAGCCCTCTCAGGTGGGAGACTGTCACGCTTCACCAGCTGACTCAGGAGGACTGTGGTGCTCAACCCCTCCCGCCCCCTCCCCTTTGCGTGAGGCCTGTGGGGGGGGGGCGGTGCAATGGGGGGGGGTGTCTCAGCAGGCGTTACCCTCCTGCCCATTTAGATCAGTCACCAGTCCTAGCCACAGACCGGCCTTCTGCCACCTCTGGATGTCCCCGCCTCCCAGGAAGGTCAAGGAACCATGTCTGTAAGGACGCTTGAATGTGGAAATAGGAGCGGACGGGACCAGGTAGTTCCACGCGTTGGCTCCTCCGTGCCGGTTGGGGGCTCCCCTCCTCCACTGTCATTTAGGAGGGAGCTGGTCTCCGCCAGGGGACTCCCCAGGTAGACACTAAGGTTAGGCTTCTCTCAATGCCCTGGTAGCCTTGTGCCTAAGGGGAGACATGGTACCACACTGGAATGTGGTTACCTTTCAGTGTGGGGTCGGGAAGGGCCTTCAGAGTCCAGAGTCAGACACCCGGCCCGAGCCGGGTTCTCCCCCCATGGACCGGCTGGCCTCTCCAGTCAGCCACGTGACTTCTCTGAGCCTTGGGTTTCTTCTCTGCTAAAGAGAATAACAATACCTATTTCTCAGTTTTAGACTTTTTAAAAGTTTATTTAATTTAGAGAGAGAGAGAGAGAGAACACGTGAGTGTGGGGGAGGGCAGAAAGAGAGGGAGAGAGAATCCCAAGCAGGGTCTATGCTGTCAGCGCAAAGCCTGATGGGGGGCTTGGTCCCAGAACACAGAGAGCATGACCTGGGTTGAAATCAAGAGTTGGACATTTACCCGACTGAGCCACCCAGCCTCCCTCCAAGTTTGGAAGTTTTAAAAGGAGGTGGTGCAGGATGTGCTGATCATGGTTTGCATCGTCGAGGAGCCATTATTTTTAGGACTCTACGTGGGTAAAATGTTTTTAACTTTACAAATACTATCGCTTTGTTTCTCATTAATCCTCGGGGTGCTGCCATAAGAGAAGAAGGGTTTTAGTCCCCTTTTTACCGGATGCGTGGCGTGAGGCACAGAGGGGTTTTTACAACCTAATTTAGCAAATATTCTTGATCACTAAACCTTCCACCTGCAGTTCGTGTCCTTGAGACGTTTACAAGCCAAAGAGCAAGACCAACGTGTGCAGTAAATACGGGCTCAATGAGGGGAGGCACTTTGGCTACGTTGGTCTCTGCTGCATCCACAGCACTCCACAGATGTTTGCTGACTGACTGAATGACGTGGTTCCGATGAGGGACACAGGGAAGAATAATAGCCGATTTACAAAGTCCTCTGGAAATTCAAAAGTGAGAGAGGAGTTCCGACCAGGAAATATGAGGGATGACGCTCCAGGGAAGCAGTCCCATCTGGCCTGGGCTTTGAAGAGGCTGTTGGATCCTGACAGGCTAAGATGAGGGGAGGATGGTCTCAGAGGCGGGGACAACACGGAGCTGAAGCAGGGACTCGCACAGAGGCAGTCGCATTGAGGAAACACGAGCGATGTGGCTGGCTGGAGCCTGGCGTGTGTGATGGTCAGCTGGGGTCAATAGTTTGGACAACCGGACACTCAGGTTTGCCAGAAAAAGCCCCACTTTATGCCTGTTGTGGATTAATAAACACCTGTTATTTTCGGTGCCCGTTTTCACTTTCCAAAGTTTCCCAGTCTGGAACAGACATCACGTGCTCACTCTATCCATAGCGAGAGAGAAAGTTCCGAGGAAAGCTTAGGTCAGGATTAAGGAAAGGAGGCCAAAGGATTTGGACTCTAGTCTCTTGGCGAGGGGCTGCGACCCCAGTGTCTACAGGGCCCTGGGTCGAGCTAACACCTGGGTGAAGCTGGCGGAGTGGCGGGCACTGTGACCCAGCTCTGGCCAGTCGCAGCCATGTCAGTGTGTGTCCCTGGGCTGTGGGTCAGGGCTCTCTGGAGAACAGGACCAGTGGGATGTACGTAGATATAGACAAGAGGGGAAGGTAGGAACTGGCTCATGGGGAGACCGAGAAGCCATCATTTGCTGTCTACAGGCTGGGGCACCGGGAAGCCTGGCGGTATAATTCAGACTGGGTCTGGGGTCTGGAGCCCGAGAACAGAGGCGGAGGGGGGGCAGTGGTGTGAACCCGCGTTAAGTCTGAAACCCAGAGGGCCCAGGAGCACTGATGTCTGACTGCGGGAGGAGATGGGCGTCTCTTAGGGAGAACAAGTTTGCTCGCCCTCCATCTTTTTGTTCTCTCATTCCCTCAACAGATTGGATGGTGCCCACTTAGGTTGGCAAGAGAGACCTTCCTTACTCAGTCTACCATCTCAAATGCTAATCTCTTTTGGAAACACCCTCACAGACGCATCTAGAAATAACATTTAACCAGCGATCTGGGCATCCCTGAGCCCAGTCAAGTTAACACATAAAAATGAGCCATCACACTTCAGCTTGCCAGATCTGGTGTTTGGGGCGAGCCAGAAATCTGAATTTTCATGCGTAGCTCCTGATTTTAAAAAATATTGGTTCAAAATTATGAAAACACTGCCGGTTGTAGAAAACCTGTCTGCACACTGTGACTGGCCTGAGGCCACCAGTCTGCCCCTCTGCCGGGCAGTGGGAGGCTGGCAAAGATTTCCCAGGAAGGGGTGGCCTGGTTAGAGCTAGGTCCTGCTTGGAATTCAGCATCATCTCCGATGAGAGAGGAATGTCCAGGAGCCCTGGGGGCCAGTCCCCTGAATGGGGACACCTAGCTCCTTGGGGGCTGAGTCAGGGGCTGAGCTTTCTCAAAGCGTGGAACGTGGTTAGGTCCTGGAGAAGAGCACTGACTTCTCAGCCAGCCTCTGGTGATGTGGGAGAAACCCATTGGAGGCTTGGGTAACTTATTTGGGGGGATGGATGCTTTACCAGCAGCGTTTAGGGTTCATAAGAGACTTTTTTTTTTAAGAGGAAGTATTTCAGACAGCCACAAACACAGACATTTCCTCACTGAGCTGTTTCCTGCTTCCAGGATTCTGGAAGCCAAGAGGGAATCTGAGCTGTTGTAATCAGAGGTGGGCTGCTTATGCTGGGGCACTGACCGTGGTGCAGGGCCACAAAGCCAACGCCGTACGTAGCTGTGCAGATGATAATTAAGTCTCACAGCGGCCATGCATGGTGGGTCTCATATTATCCCCATAAGATAAATGAGGAATCTGAGGCTCCCAGGGGACAAGAAGGGAGAGAGACAAGGCAGCAAAATGGAGAAAAAGGCCAAATCGAGTATCACTAGACAATACTGTCTGTGAGCACACGAACACACTATGGAGTAGGAGGAAGGAAGCAAGATTAAACAGAGAGAGGCTTTGGGTCACGACACAGATGGAGAGAGGAAGAGGCGGGCAGGATGCATCTCCGACTGTCGTGTGATGCCGAATTAAGTCTGGGTGAGGCTGCCTCGTCCCCCTCCGGTCCCCAGCTCGTCTCCAGAAAGGCTGCCCACTGGAGGAGTCCCCTGGCAGGCAGGAATGGCACTAGCACTCTGCTGCACTTGGCCTTGAGTTGGGAGCCGCCCTGGGGATTGTGACCTCGGGGCAGATGTGGTGGTGGGACCCCAGGGCAGCAGCTGGGCTGTTTGTCACCTACTCCTCGAAGCAGGGTCTCCTGAAGGAGGCTAGAGCGGGGCCCTCCACAGCTGCCACAGGCCCCGTCCGCGCCCCCCCCCCCCCACTCAGGCTGCCAGAGCCCACATGCGGCAGAGAACATGCTAACTTCAAGTATTACGTGATTACGTGTTGGTTCTTGCATGGGACCTGACCCTTGTAAGTGCTGGATTGGGACTGTTTAAATTTTAAAGTAAATGTAGGACTTTATTACCAGTGAGCGACCAGAAGAACTGTGCAAACCATTTGAGTTCTCACCCACAAAGGGCCACCCCCACTCAGGAGGTGGAAGTGAACGGTGGGGCTCAAAATAAAAATACCTTTATGACACCATTTCCTGAGTCCTGCGGGTTCAATGTCGTGGTTACACTACAAAGTGCTTAGAGTCGTGGCCGGCTATAGTAACCACGAAATAATAGAGGTGAGCTTCAGGCAGCCTTGAGGTCCTAGAAAGGAGAGAGAGGAGACCGGGGACAGCAAAGGAAGGGGAAAACAGAAAGGGCAGGGCCAGTGTATCTGTGTGGACGTCCGGCCCCGTTACTAGAAGCTGGGCTCTAGGGGTGCCCTGCCCGAGCATAACGGCTGCAGGGGGCCTGGGGTCAGAAGGGGATCGCTGAACATCTATCTCTGGAATTAGTTATGCATGAAACCACTGTATTTGGAGGAGGACAAAGAGGCCCACCCGTCCTACTGCCCGGAGCCCAGCCCACCTCTCCGGGGAATGTGTGTATTTCCCTGGAAAAGCGGGTATGCATTTTAGGTAATTCAGAGAATAACCACCAAACCGGCCTTGAGACCTGGCCCGTCCCTGTTGGGCCTTCCCAGTAGCGATGAAGGGGTCAGTACAAGTGAGAAGACCCATTCTTGCTCTTAAGATGCTGAAAATAATAGTTGAGGAGAAAAGACAGGTGAAAAGTCTTAGTAAAACCTCAAGGTCCAAGCTCCAGGTGACGGGAAGAGCTGGCATCAGGGTATTGCAGGCTTACCTGCTGGAGGAATGCTGCGGGCCAGAGCTGCTGGAGGGGTTCGGGGTGGGGGGACCAGCGGACCTGGAAACGCACAGCTGGGATTAGCATCACGCTCCTGGCTTCATCTCCTGCATGACCCTGGACATAGTACCTAACCACTCTGAGCTCAAGTTTCCTAACCTGTCAGGCACAGGAATACGGGAGAACAGAATGATATTGTGCTGGTAAAAACACAGCATAAGTGTAACTGTTAATTTTCCTTCCTTTCAAATGGCTGGGGTGGAGAGAAAGGTCAGAGCTCATGGGGCTTGAACAGAGTCTTGGACTAAAAGGAGGATTTGGTGTGTGTATTGTCACAGGCAGATTATAGTACAGAAAAGCCTGGGGAAGGGGAAGTTCAAGGTGCTTTGATTAACAGGACTTGAGAGACTGATTGGTATGGGGGTAAGGGACGTAAAGATCAGTGGGAAGGCAGGATGAGGGTTGAGATATTAGGGTCCTTGAATTCAAGCTAGTGGTAGCTATGACCCTCTAAGCTGGTGTTAGGGCCTGAAGTGTGTAACGCCCCCTCCACCCCAAGTTCGTATGTTGAAGTCTTAATACCTAGGACCTTGGAATGTGACTGTGTTTGGAGACTGGGTCTTCAGAGAGGTAAGGAAGGCAAAATGAGATTGTTAGGGCAGACCCCAATCCAATATGATGGGCGTCCTTGTAAGAAGAGAAGATTTGGACAGAGATACATGCAGAGGAAAGATGACGTGAAGACACAGGGGAAGATGGCCGGTGTCTCAAGCCAAGAAGAGAGATCCGGAACAGATTCTGCCCCATGGCCCTCGGAAGGAGCCGTCCACACTGACACCTTGATTTCGGGCTTCCAGACTCCAGAACTGTGAGAAAATAAACTTCTGTCATGTAAGCCACACAGCCTGTGGCACCTTGTCACAGTAGCCATCCCAGCAAATGAGTTCAGCCAGGGTACGCACTTTATGTGTGGCATTTTGTTGACAGGTGATGGGAGTGTTTTGACCATGGAGGGGTACAGCCTCGGGGTGGCTGCCTGGGTCCAAATCCTGGCTCCGCCATTTAAGCCTGGACCCCATATGCAGATGATAGTAACAGTGGAAGTGGGGCTGGGAAGACGGGCTGTAGGCAGTGAGGAGATCTACTTAGGCCCTAAGCAGGATTGAGCCGTATGTAGTCTAAAGTGTCATCCCTGGACTTGTTCGTAGGAGGGCAGCTCCGAGCCCGCCATCACCGGCAACCAACTTTACCTCTTTTACTGGATCTTGAGCCAGAGCGATCTTATAATTTCCATGGAAGTGTTTTTGTTGCTAGCTAGGTGCTGTCTGTGATGGCTGCACCCTGACAGGCCCTTGATTTAGCCCGCATTCTCTGTTCTCCTGGCCTCAGCTTCCTTCCCTGGCTGCCCGGATCAACTTCCTTATACAACTCCTGGTCGTCGTTATGGGCTCAGTGTTTGTCCCCCTCTCCCCAGTTCACATGTGGGAATCCTAACTCCCAGCATCATGGGGGGAGGTGATTAGGTCACAAGTGAGGAGCCCTCATGAGTGAGACTAGTGTCCTTATAAAGGAGCCCCCAGAGAGCTCACTCGCCATCTCTCCTCCATGCAAGGACACCGTTAGAAGCCAGCAGTCTGCACCCCAGAAGAGGGTCCTCACCAGAATCTGGTGGCCCCGGCACCTTGATCTTAGACTTCCAACCTCCAGACCTGGGAGACATAAAGCTTGTGGTTTAAGCCCTCCGTCTATGATGTTTGTTATAGTCTGAACTAACCACCGACTGGCCACTAGTGCCTGATAAAGAACGGAACGTAAGGAGAATACAAAGATTGGGTGAATCATGGCCTTTTAATTTAATTTAATTTTTTTTAATGTTTATTTATTTATTTTGAGAGAGGGACAGAGGCAGCACAGTGGGGGAGGGACAGAGAGAGAGGGGGAGAGAATCCCACTGCACAGACAGTGCAGAGCCTGACACGGGGCTCGATCCGACGAACCGTGAGATCATGAGCCTAAATCAAGAGTTGGATGCTTAACTGACTGAGCCACCCAGGTGCTCCCTTCATTGGCCTTTTTTTTTTTTTTAAAAGAAGTATATCTTATATTTTCTTCCACTTAAAAGTAATCTTTACTATAAGAAATTTAAAAAAAATTTCTCAGAAGTAAAAAGAAAGAAAAATAATACTCATTCTGATTACTTAAGGGTAACAGAGCAATGGGTATAACTGAGCAAATGGAATATGCAAACAACTTTAAAACTATTATTCAGGCCTTGGGCACCTGGGTGGCTCAGTCAGTTAAGCTTCTGACTTCGGCTCAGGTCATGTCTCACGTCTGGTGGGTTCGAGCCCCGCATCAGGCTCTGTGCTGATAGTTCAGAGCCTGGCCTGCTTCCGATTCTGTGTCTCCCTCTCTCTCTGCCCCTCTGACCCCAGGGTGGTTGTTGGAAGCTATGTGTTAAGGATCATCTCCGGGGTCCCTGAGCCACACCTCCTGCCTTCACCCCTACCCCAACCTGGAACTTTTGTGTAATGTTTTTTTTTTTTTTTTTAATGTTTATTTATTTTTGAGAGAGAGACACACAGAGTGTGAGTTGGGGAGGGGCAGAGAGAGAAGGAGACGCAGAATCTGAAGCAGGGCCCAGGCTCTGAGCTGTCCACATGCCTGACGCGGGGCTCGAGCCTACGGATGGTGAGATCATGACCTGAGCTGTAGTCTGATGCTTAACTTGACTGAGCCACCCAGGCGCCCCCTCCTATAATGTGTTATGAGCAAGAAATAACCCTCAGTTGTGCTGGGTTACTAAATGTTTGGGTCTGTTACTGCCATCTAGCCTATTCTAACTAATACATTCTCCATCTCAGGTTCACTTCAGGCTAAAAGCCAGCAGTGGGAAAGGGGACACGGCCAGCTTTCTCTTTTCCTGCTTTGTGGCTCCTTCTCTTGTGCTCAACTCTTTGACCGCCTGTAGTTTCTGTCCCCTCTGGGGTTCACAGGAGCACAGGGAGGCACTCAGGATAGGAAAGATCTTATTTGACTGGAACAATCATTCGTTGTTTCTGTGCCTGCAAAGTTTCGGTACAGAGTCACGGTTGACGCCTTCCGTCGTGGATTTCTTCCATGGGGTGTGCTGGACAGCTCCTGTTTGTTCTTCCAGACCTGACCTCTCCCCGCTTCAGCCCACTCTAGCACCAGCAGGGGGACCTGTGTAGGTGGTCTCAAAGGGCTCCTGTACCGTTTAGCGTCTGCCTGAGTTTGGCCATTAAGGAGTGCTGTGAGGGGACTGGGGAGAGGCAGGAGAGAGAGGTTGGGGTATTAATTTCCCCGGTTCCCTCCTTGTGGGGTTGCCACAGTCTGGCTGCCTCGTTCTTTTGAAGGTCACAGCTCGTGTCGGGAAGTTCTCTGCACACACTGTGCTCTGTTATGTGGGCTGGTGACCACTCTTGCCCCTCTGCCTTGTCAGGGAGGTTGGGGTGCAGGCAGTTCTGAGCTCCAGAGCACTGCACTACCCAAGGTCTTCCTCCATGCATCATCTCTTTATTAAACTTCCCTCAAATTATCTAATTTGAGTGCCCCCTGTTCTCCTGCTAGGCCATGACAAATACAGCGTGCTATTTAGAAAATTTTTAAAATATTTATTCATTTTTTGAGAGAGAGATGGAGGTAGAGTGCAAATAGGGAAGGGGCAGAGAGAGAAGGAGACGCAGAATCTGAAGCAGGATCCAGGCTCTGAATTGTCAGCACAGAGCCTGATGCAGGACTTGAACCCATGAACTGGGAAATCATGACCTGAACTGAAGTCGGACACTTACGTGAGCCACCCGGGCACCCGTACAGTGGGCTCTTTGAAGACAGCGCCGCCCAAAGTACCAGACAGTATGCCCTTGCAGTGATGTGAGCACCGCGCCTGCCCTGCTGCCGGCTGATGAGTCCATCCTCAGTGCTTGAGTGTCCCGGGGCCTGTCCCCTCTATTGGAGGTCACACGGCCTCTTGCTGGGGCAGGAAATTGAAGTTCACAGATGTTCTGTGACTCACCTGGGGCATCCAGAGCTGGCCAGTGGTTGAGGCTGAAGTCACACCCGGCTCCAGTTACCACCAAAGTTACTACTGTCCCCTCTGCCATATGTCCACGTGCATTCCCAGCCACTTTGTCCAAAGCAGTTCTGCAAGCCTGTTCTCCCCCCAGTGAGCAAATGAAATCATCCTCGTTTGGGCCAGACTAGAATTCTCTTTTTTTTTTCTTACATGTGTGATCAGCCACTGACCTTTATTTTTTTCCTTTGTAGTTTATTGTCAAGTTGGTTTCCATATAACACCCAGTGCTCATCCCCACAAGTGCCCCCCTCCATGCTCACCACCCCCCTTCCCCTGTCTCCCTCCCCAATCAGCCCTTAGTTTGTTATTAGTATTCAAGAGTCTCTCATGGTTTGCCTCCCTCCCTCTCCCCAACTATTTTCCCCCCTCTGCTCCCCCATGGTCCTCTGTTAAGTTTCTCCTGTTCCACTTGTGAGTGCAAACATATGGTATCTGTCCTTCTCTGCCTGGCTTATTTCACTTAACATGACACCCTCGAGGTCCATCCACTTTGCTACAAATGGCCAGATTTCATTCTTTCTCATTGCCATGTAGTATTCCATTGTATATATATATATACCACATCTTCTTGACCCACTCATCAGGTGATGGACATTTAGGCTCTTTCCATGATTTGGCTATTGTTGACAGTGCTGCTATGAACATTGGGGTACATGTGCTCCTATGCACCAGCACTTCTGTATCCCTTGGGTAAATCCCTAGCAGGGCTATTGCTGGGTCATAGGGGAGTTCTATTGATAGTTTTCTGAGGAGCCTCCACACTGTTTTCCAGAGCGGCTGCACCAGTTTCCATTGCCACCAGCAGTGCAGGAGGGTTGGGCCTGACTAGAATTCTGCATGGATAGAAATGTGAGTTGGTGGAACTGGCCTTCGGTGAGCTCATTTTTCTGGCATGAAGACAAATGCCTGACAAGATGATCAGGAAATTACAGGAAGGAGATTTAACAAGTAATTTCGGCCTGGATTCTGCTGTGCTTCTGCTGAACCAGACACCCAGCGGCTTAGTGGAAAACAAGGTGCTGGCAAGGAGCCCCCTGGTAGGTAAGTGTGGGCCAGGCGGCCATGTTTGTGAACACTTCGGTTTGAGCGGAGACGGCCTCTGCTTCCACGAGTGGTCTCCTTCCTGGCCTCACTGCCCCCGGGCCTGAGAACATCTTACAACCGCCAGGGCCTCTCTTGGCAAGTGCAGTACTGACACCCCAGCACCTCAGCCTCCCAGAAGCTTCTCTACTGGGAGCAGTCTTGCCTCATACTCCCTCGAGGCCAGTTCTCTTGCAAAGTGGCATCAGGAGATGCTTCCCTAGGATGCTTTCCTTGCACCACCCACGGGCTGGGTGGCTCTCTTAGGTTCTTTCATGGTGGCCGGTACTTATCACCTCTGTTAGCTCAACGGGTGTTGATTCACCACTGAGTGTTGGCCAGCCCTGTTCTAGGGCCTTGTTCTGAAGTCTAGACTCTCACGGCGCCTGGAGCACTGTTTTGTAACTGTCTACTCCAAAGACTCCAGGTAGATCACGGACTTTAAGAAGGAAATATTCACATTTTTAGCTTGGCTAGAGAGTTCTGGATGAATTCTGAGACGCCGCCTCTTATTATTCTAAAATATCATTCTTTACAAAGGATCTTTGAAGCCCCGTGCATTGTACATTGCCAGCAAATATTAGGTATTCAGGATATGTTTGCTGAATCACTGAGCAGACACATTATGTGGTGGGGGTTCCTTGGTAGTCTTTTTTTTTTTTTTTTTTTTTTGCAAGGGAGGAAATGAGCCAGTGAAGTGCTGTTCAGTGACGCCTCCAAGGCCACAGGCAGAGTCCAGATCGGAGCCGAGTCCTGCCCACACCTCCCTCCGTCACTCTCCTTGCTGTTCCTCTGCTCTCTCACCCTGGTGAGCTGGATGTGAAGGAGGTGAGTCCGCTTCTGAATCCTGCAGAGCTGAGAAGACTGTGGGGCCATCGCCATTATCTCTGAATATTCCAGATCAGGACCTAGTGGTGAGAAACTAAGTCCACTGCCTTTCGGCCACACGATGCCATTAAGCCGGTGGTGTGGTTGGAATGTTTAAAAAATGTTTGTTTACTTTTGAGAGAGAGAGAGAGACAGAGCATGAGCAGGGGAGGGGGGGAGAGAGAGACACACACACACAGAATCTGAATAAGGCTCCAGGCTCTGAGCTGTCAGCACAGAGCCCGACATGGACTCGACTCCATGAACTGCGAGATCATGACCTGAGCCGAAGTCGGCTACTCAACCTTAACTGACTGAGCCTCCCAAGCACCCCTCCCCCCAGTGGTGTGGCTCATTGGGATCCAAGCCTGGAAGGGTTTGCGGTCTCAGTACCTACGAAGCATTGACGTTCACGCGCTGATGGCCGGTGAGCCATCATGCCATGCAGATGGGTGTCTGGGAAAGTGCTGTGTGTCCTTCCGCCCCTCAGCCCTGCCAGCCCCCTGGCTTAGGCTGGGCCCGTAACAGGGGTCTGTGACGATGTATGGGGACAAATGATGGTTTGCCGCAGGAATCTTAGAACAATGCAGAACACCCTTAACAACAACATGCATAACACTTCTTAGTTCCCTAAACGCTTCCACCTACATTATCTCATTTCATGTACCTGCCCTCATTTGAAATTGTTACAGGGTGTAAGCATATAATTAAAATATCAATTGAGCCAGGTTCTGAAATACATCAGGCTGTGCTAGACCATGAGTTATAAACAAAAACAAAAACAATGACAACTCATTGATCTGGGACTAATTCCCGGGTACGACCCACAACGCCCCTCCCCTGCACCCCAGTTTCCTCCAGGGTCGTCGTCATACTCAGGGGACCTGCGTTCTCGGTCTCCCTGATTCTGCCCTTGTGCCCTCGGTCAGGAATTCTGCCTAACCTGTCTGTGAAAGTCTTTAATCTTTAAAGCCCTGGTTATATATCTCCAATTTTGTTACAGTTTTTTTTAACACCTTCTTGTGCCCCCTCCACTCCTAATCACGTAGAATTGGCTACTGCCACAGACCGTGTCATGTATCACATCTTACGTTGTTTTTGTGATGAGTAACTTTTGTTCATCCTCCTTCATCAGGCTGAGCATCTTGAGGGCAGAGCTGTTGTATTTTCTCTAGTGCCTGGGACCCTGTAGGTGTCGGATATACGTCTGTTACGTGAATGAAGCGATGCGCCCCGGGACATTTGGTGGCCAAGTGGAGCCCCTGGTGGATTGGCATTTATTAAGCCTACTGTTCTCTGCATGCCTTTACCCAACACCAAACAGGTTCCCTGGGGGGGCAGCCCATCACTGAGGACCACATTAATCTTTCTGAGCAGCCCCATTTCTGCATGGAGTACTTGCCAGGTAAAGGATAAATCTCGAGTTTTACAACTTGTTTATTTTCTAACCAGACTTCTCATTAAAACGTAACCAAACAAAACAGAACACCCACAAAAATCCATTCTCTTTCACAAACAATATAATGCCCAGGAAGGATTATGGGATATTTGGCTTCTCTGAATGCATCTGGCAATCTGTGCTAGGTTGCTTTTCCCAAAAAATAATTGCTTCTGTAGACAGTAGATAAGGCTTGGGTGGTGCGCGTGCGTGCATGTAGGTGCGCGTGCACACACACACACGCTACATGGTGTGGTTGGAGGTTAAGCAGACTGAGATTCAAATCAAACCAGCTTGACTGTTCACCAGCTGTGTGATCTAGGGTTTCCTTAAAATAGGGACGGCAAGACCTATATTGTAAAGTTGTTGTGAAGAGCCCGAGAAGTTCACAGCCCTCAGAAACTCTCTCCCAAAGTATGAGGATGGCCTGCTGTTCCTGGAAAGCACTCCATCCCGTGGAGCCTTACACGCACACATTGTCCCATTTGGGGGGCATTCGATAGTACTGCCTCTCATCATTTATCTTTTCTGCACCCCAGTTGTCTTCCTAACTGCGCTGGGACCACCTCAAGGGCAGAGCCAGCTCGAACACTTCTTTCCGTCTGGCAGAGGAGGTGCTTCCTAGGTGGGTTGGCCACATGGGCCCTGGCTCCAGGGGGATTTCCCTATGAGTCTTCTCGTCCTGCTTCTAGGTCTCAGTTCAGACTCACTGCTGAGAGGGTTGAGGGTTCTGACACCAATAGATGATTTCAGGAGCTGTTCTTCAGCTGTTTCTCCTGGTCAGAAGTTAGAGGATGGGTAGCACGAAGGGACAGAGAGCACGGACTTCATGGTGTCAACGCCGACACCAGTGAGCTACAGTCCTTTGCATCCTGTTCATAAAAAATAGGAACACTAAAACGTCCCTCCTGGGTCTGCTTCTAGGATGAAATGATAGGGCAGTGGAACTGTCTAGTGCAGGGCCTGGCACACATTAAGGTTCTCATTAAGGTTTGTCTTGTTAATACCACAATCCTTTAATTTTAAGATGGCATTGATTATGAGATGCACTATGGCAGCTTTTGAGGAAAAACTTGAGTGGTAATTACCAATTCAACTCATACATCTCAACCTCAGACTCATTAAAAAGTGCACAACTAGGGCACCTGGCTGGCTCAGTAGGTTAAGCATCTGATTTTGGCTCAGGTCGTGATCTTACAGTTCGTGAGTTCCAGCCCCGTGTGAGGCTCAGTGCTGACAGCTCAGAGCCTGGAGCCTGCTTTGGATTCTGTGTCTCTGTCCCTCTCTCTGCGTCTCTCCTGATCATGTTCTGTCTCTCTCTGTCTCTCAAAAATAAATAAACATTGAAACGTCTCTATGCGAGTCACAGGGACAAACAGCTGAGGGAGAGAAGTACATGAGATAAGAAGCAAAAACCACCCATGCAAGTAGATGACATCCTCAATGATCAGCCCAATACAAACGTGATGCTGGTAGATCCAAAAGATTGCATTGCAGGCTCTCCCAGGCCTGGGATGGAGAGTGTTGGCTCTTTTTTCACCGGCTTCTCTTGAGCATCTCTTGGCTGGATCCATTGGGTTCTACATGTGGTTCAGGCTTTCTGGAGCCAAGCCTGATGGAGACCGGGCACCCTTCTTGGTATCTGCTCCACCATCAGATGGGGTCAGCCTTCAGCTGGTATCTGACAGACCAGCCTCCACTGCTGGAATTTCCCATGGGTCTTGGAGCTTCTTTGCACCCCTCAGAGTTGGGGAGGGTAGGACAGCTTCTGTTGGAGCTGTTCCCTTTTCCCTGTATTGGCTTGGCTCACAGGACTATGCTTGTGCTTTAATTTCTCCTCCCATGTTCATTGTATCTCCTAGGACCTAGTCAAGAAAACAGAAACCATGCTAGGTTTATCAAATGGAGGGGATTTATTATAGGCTATCAGATGCATAGATGTTGGGAAGCTGGGACAGAAAAAGTGAGATTGTGAGGTGACTCGGACCTAATTAAGTGCCAGAAGAAGCTACCACAGCTAGGGGTGGGGGGACAAAAGGGAGGAGGGAGCGTTACCAAGATCTGGGACTACAGATGAGGGTTTGCAGCCACAGGAGCAGCTGCCACGGAGCAGGGGCTGTTACAGCTAGAATTGGAATGAGGGAAATAATGTCGCACATAAGAGACATCACCAAAAAAAAAAAAAAAAAGAATGAGAGGAACAGAGCGGGGGAGAGAGGGAGGGAGGGAGGGAGGGAAGGAGGGAGAGAGAGAGAGAGGAAGAACAATGGCTTCTCCTTTCCTCTTACCCCCGGTATCTTTACTTGAGAAACTTCTGAGCAAGTCAACTGGCAAAGGCGCTTAAGCATTACAGAGAAATGTACAGAGAGTGGGCTCAGAGCGGAGGGACAGAGGCAAATCATACATGCATTTGGGCAGTGAACAAATATTTTTAAGTACTTTCTAAATGCCAGGCTTTGTTGTGGTGCTAGGGAGTCAGCAATGAAGAGAAGAGAAAAGTCCCTGCCTGCTCAGAGCCCACATGTCAGTTGAGAGAAACAGTGAACAAACATACAAAAAAGTAAAGTATATAGTATCCCAGATGGTGATTAAAGTTCTAGGGAAAAATAAAACAGGGGAAGGGTTGGGGTTGGGGAGAGTGGGTAGGTCGGTAGAAAAAGTTTCACTGAGAAGGGGTATTTCACTGAAAGAAGTGAGGGAATGTTGAGGGAAGAGCTGTGGAGGCAGCTGCAAGCAGATGCAAAGGCCCTGGGGCCTGCCACATTCAAGAACCAATAGAGAGACCAGAGCAGAGTATGCGAGGGGAAAGGTAATAGGAAATGAAGATGGGGAGACATGGTTGCTGAGAGCAGATTGGGCTCCTGAAGGAAAAACTAGAGACTCTTTAGAATAAGCAGGCCACCTAAAACTCTTTACACAGGTTTTTCTCAGACCCTGGCCCGCTCCTGACTGCAGTCCTGGGTTATTTGTACTGGCCTCCCCTCCTACCTTTTGTAGGCTCTGAAGCGAGGTAAAAAAGAAGGGACTTGTGGACAAACCCAACAGAGCCTGAAAGCCCTTGTAATGGCCTTTATGCTAAGTGACATGGACAGCCATTCCCCCTTCTGTCCTGCTTCGTCCCCACTTCATCCTCCTGACTCCATATCAGGACTGGAGGTCCACCTTCGCCCTTGCTCAGTTCCTGGGGTTCTGTGTCCTCTGATCCCAACTGACACACACTGTCTTCCAGACCATGGGCTTCCTGTAAATATGACTCTATTTTAAGTATCTCCGTATGTCTACTCAGTGCTTGGCACCTAGTAGGGGCTTAGTAAATACCTGTCGGATGAATGGATGGTTAAGAAGATTCTCATATTTCACATTTGTCACAAGCATTGGGACAGGTTGACTCAGGCAACCTTATCAAATCCATTGTCAATTGGCTGCAGAGAATCAGTCTGTCTGTGAGTTGGAGTCAGCTTGGAATTGGAGTCACGTGATTGGGTATTTTTTTTTAACTAGTTGCATGCAGTGTGTGGGTGACAGTTTCAATCTCCGGGAAAACTTTGGGGCCAACTTTGGGACACAGAAGGTGTGCCCACCTCACTGCGTTCTGGTAATGACAGAGGTTTTCTCCCCCTTCTTTTTTATTAGCGATAAAGGTTTTGTTGGAGATAATTGTATTTTTAGCAGCACAGTTAATGAACTAGCTAAGCATCAATAGATAGAATCATAAAACCATTAAACACCAAGAGCAATAATGGGAAACTGTGTCTGGTGGTAATGAAATTAAGTATCTTTATGAGGTCACTTTATTCCTTTTCTCCTCGGCTCCCTTGCCCTCCTGAGTACATGGTGAGTGCTGCTCCTAATTGCTGTTTCACTAAAATGCACAATGCTATCCATTTTGTGTTTTAATCCAATGTATTTCTAGGGCCTTCAGGATCATTAAACCGTCCGCCAAGAGAGTGCAGTCGAAGTGGTTATGGAAGCTTCTGGAAGTGGCCCAGGAGTGTCGGGGAGTAAAGGCAGCAGAAAAGGTTGAGAAAGAATAAGAAAGACCGGCTGGGCTTAGTCCTGAGCCCAAACTGACGAGTGTCAGGGCTCCAGGTTGAGCTCCTGCAGGTCTTTGGTACAACTTCTGCAGACAGGACAGGACCGGGGTCTCTGCTCAGAGGGTCGGGGTCTGTGGTCATACTTGTCCTTGCACCAGAGTCTTCAGCTTGGGAATACATTCATATGCATAATTTCCTTTGAGCATCAGGACAACCCCCTACGATTAATTTTTATTCCCACTCTTCAGATGAGGAAACCAAGGGTCACGGAGTTTTAGGTGACGTGACGGAGGCGCCACGGCTAATCAGGGGCCAAAGCAGGCGTCCTCTCTCTCACACTAGGAAGCTTCATGGTGTTGAGCCGAACCACTTGCCAGTGGTTTTAAACTTGCCCATCCAAGGTCAAGGTATCATTACTTCATTCAATAATTCAGAAATATTTATTGATATCTCCCACATGCTGGGAGTGTGATAATGTGCAAAGCGGACCCTGTCCCCATCCTGACAGGACGTAGATGGCGCTGGGAAGCATTAAGTAAGCAACATCACGCAGCGGCTGGGCGAGATGACAGAGAAAGCACCATGCTGGGGAGACTGGCAGCAGGATGAGAAGCCTTCCTGGAGGAAGTGAGGTTTCTAGCTGAGGCCTGAAGCATGGAAGTTAGAGAAAGTCAGAGACGAAGGGAAGGCATGGCTGAAACGTAGGAGCGAGTGGTGACCGAATGGCAATGTTTATTGAGGTGACAGCATCAGCTGATAGGACTCAGGAACCGATTTCATGTGCTGAGGAAGGAGGAATTAGAAATGCCAATGCCTTCCATTCACTGAGACAGGGAGCACTGTGTGAGGAGCCCAAGGGAGAAGGTGGGCTAAGATGGTGATTACGGGGCATGTGCCAACTCTTATAAAAATAAGCCCTAAAAGGCCATTTAGCTGCTCAGGCCTCATGGCATCTCAGGGCTAAGAAGTGAATTAAATCCTTGCTATAGACATGGTGTTAGTTGTTTCCTTGATGCCACCCACAAAGTCTGTGTACACTGTCTACACCCTGCTGAGGAGCTGAAAGGACAGAATGAAGCCTCAACATGGTAACAACCAGCTAGAATGATAAGGCTAAGATTGATGGACTTTACTAGGGGCAAACATAAATGACACCCCTTAGGTTTACAAAATCAATTGTTCATGATTAAAAAAAAGAAGAAGAAATAACAAAATGGAGTCACTTGTGCTAAGTCCCACATCCACAAACCAAGGCTTAGGGCGGTTTCAGCATCTTCCAGAAATGTGACCTTGGACCAGTCAAGCTGGAATCACCTGGTCAGCACCGGTGAGGTCATCTCCCTGATAGACCCCCATCTTGACCCAGAGGAAGGGGACCTTGCCAGGAACAATCCACTCTTCGTCTTGACCCTTTCCTGTCTATGGAAGCCTTTTATTTTACACAGCTCTTAGAGTCCCTTTATGCTTCCTAGATGGCATATTCGTGAATCATTGAATAAAGGCAATTAGATCTTCAAATTTACTCAGTTGGATTTTGTTTTTTTAACAATGAAAGACTGAATACCTGACTTGACAGCAGCTCCTGGCAACAGAGTGTCATATGGCTGCCTTTCTCCCATTTCTAATGCCCGTTAAGGCGGTTATCTGAGCAGAACAGAGAAGAACGTATAAGGACAGAGGCCAGTGCAGGGAGATGTCTGACAAGCATTCAGGGGGCTGCTGGGAGCATGGTCCAGACATACCACCAACAAAACACCTGGAGAAACCAGAAGCAAGGGACATAACTCTCAACCGACCAGGGAGCCTCTGAGAGGGATTTGTCTGGGCTAGAAACAGAAGGACCCGTGGACCAAGGAAATGAAAAGGGGCAGAGGAGCCCAGAAAAGTGGATTGTCACGTGAATTTGTTTCAATCATGTGTGAGCTCTGATTATGTCTGTGCTGAGCCCTCTGCTGTGGAAAATGCTGTAAAATGGCAGCCACTGTATACTGGGTGCTAAGAAGTCTGGCTCAGATGGCAGGTGCTATTCAGAGGACGGTGAGGCCTGTCAGGGCTGAGGTCATGGAAGACGTTCTTGGGGAGCTGGGGACCAGGGAAGATGTCGCTGGCGAGACACGAGTTGGGGGAAGTGAGAAAGCCGCTGACTGCAGTCTTGGGAAGCAGGCGGTCGGGTAGGGGTGAAGCCAGAGTTTGGCCTGCGTGGTGGGGCCTACAGACCACGAGCTGAGGCATGATGGAGCTCACTGGGGTGCCCTCTGCCCTGTGGGGTGTGGGGTTCACAGAAGACTGGTCTGGCCGGTGAAGCCGAATTGCAGGAAACCAGAATCTGACTTGCCTCTTGATTGCTTCTCTCTCTAGAGCGCGTGCCCTAGGTGGCCGACTACCCTGCCTGTGGGCATGTATAGCAGACATGAGTACCCAGGCGGCAGCACCAGGACGGGTCCGGGGTACATCCCCGGGACAGGAACCCCAGTGCCCGCTGATGGGAAGTCAAGTAAGTGAGAGCGAGAGGCGAAGGAGCCTCGTAGGCTGCAGAGTGTAAGAGATTCCCTTCCTCCCTCCCTTCCTTCCTCTCTCCTTTGTTCCCCCCTCCCTTCTCCCTCTGTTGGGCACTGCAAAGGGACGGACACAGAAAGATGGTCAGGAACACAGGCCCTGCTCCCACAACTCATAGTGGAGAGGGGAGGTCAGACGCACAAGTATGTGCCATTATTTCTTTGATTTTAAGATGCACTCTCAAGATAAGAGTTTTTGAGACAAAGAAAAATCAGAAACAGTACCACACGAAATGTACATGTTGTTTGCAAAACATCCTTATTTTGGAAACATACAGGTGTGAAAAAAATGTGTTTAAAACTGAGCGCTGTGGGCAGAGTCGTCATTATCACGGTAGGAGGGGTGCAGTGACCTGTCAGAACATAAAGTGTTGGGGGGGGTGTCACTGTGTTAGAAGTACTGAAGCAGTGTGAGCATTGTCACATGATGGGGACGGCACGAGGTGCCGCTAGAACCCACTGGAGGAAGCTCTTCATGCTGCCCGGGGACACCAGGGAAGGCGTCAGTGGGAGGTGGCGTTGGGAGGCCGCCTTCTAGGTGCTGGTGCGCAGGCTGAGTCTGGAGGAGCCGGCTTCCTGCGGGGGAGCAGCGCTCGCAGAGGCTGGAGACCAGGAGAGCGCTGGCTGTGCGTTCTCAGAGCACCTGCCTATCGGTCCGGTCATCAAGGTGATTGTTCTTAGCAGGGGAGGAAAGGAGGCGGCCCTCAGTCTGGAGGTGGCCGACCGTGTCTCATGGCAAAGGTAACAGGGAGGGAGAAGTGGGCTTTGCAGGCTAACAGAATGAGGCATCCCTGCTGAACTTGCCCATTTCCTGGAAAGTTTCTGTTTTCTATGTACATAAGTCATAAATCGATTGACTGATGCAAAAATGATGGGTTCTCAACTAGTGAGAAAATACAACCGATTTCAATCAATAGATTCGGAATTCTTCATTACGTATGCTTGCTTATTCCCTTCCACCTTTTCTCCAGGGAAGTATGCCCTTTAGAAGTGATTGATTGTGTTGCTCCTGGGCACTTGCACTTCTTACAGATCCTTCTCTCTCTCCGTCTCCCTCTAGCTCTTTCTCTTCTTCCCCATGGTTGTCAAGGCTGCTTAGCTGCGCCATCAGGCAGGCATCAAGGAATATATTTTTTGTTCAGATGTGTGTACGGATGTGAGGCTGTCTCTGTATTGCATCCTCATAGAATAACCTTCAAGTGTTCACGTGATGAGGATACTATTAGCAGGAAGTTCATTTTTTGTTGGTCCCTGGACAGGGAGAAAGCTACCACGGTGTTGAAAGAAAACCAGGTAAACAGTCTGGAAGTGAGCAGTAAACAGGAAGGCCTGGTAGAAGAGATGGATGGTCCTGGATTAATTAGGGCATCTCCTGGGCTATGTCTGGGGGGATGGATATTCTGTTGGGGCAGAGAAGCCCCCCTCTGGTCCTTTCTGCACTCACTTAGCGCAGCCCGCCCTAGGCCTGGAGGAAAGAATCCCCTGGCTCCTCCCCTTTCATGCTCTTTCTCAGCCCTGGGAGGGCCTAGGGCTGCCGGAGTCGCTGCTGGGATGGAAAGGCACCCGCGAGAGCCACCGCCCTGGCTCCTCCTGCTGGCTCTACCACCAGAGCCTGTTGGGATCGTGGCTGCTCATCTGTGAAGTCAGCCCGTTTACTAGTTAATCTCTAAGGTGGTGCCTCAGCTCTATGACAGTAATTCAGACAAGAATAGACACCGTTGTTGCTGAATGTTTATACTGTGCGCCAGGCTTGCCTCATTTAATCCACATGGCAACTCTGTGTGGTTCACATTCTTATTGTCTCATTTCGCAGATGAGGAACTGAGGCTCTGAGGTATTGGCTGCTGAGTCCAGGGATGGAGGTGGTAAGTGGCAGAACCGGAGTGAGCCCCTGTCTCGGATTGGGCAACCCACACATTTGATTCATTTTCTTAGTCAAGCTGCTGTAACAAAACCCACTGGCTCCACAGCTTAAACAACAAACCTCTATTTCTCACAGTTGGGAGGCTGGAAGTCCAAGATCATGATGCCTGTGGATTCCGTGCCTGCTGAGATCTCTCTTTCCGGTTTACAGATGGCTGCCTTCTTGCTCTGTCTTCCCACAGCAGAGAGAGAGAGGGAGAGGGAGAGGAAAAAAGGGAGAGAGTGATAGCCTGGTCTCTTTCTCTTTTTATGAGGCAGTAATCCCATGATAAGGATCCTACCCTTATGAACTCATCTAAACCTAGTCATGTCCCGAAGGCCCTGCCCCCCCAATACCAAACATTCAGTCCATAACAGACATAATGCAATCTTGCCTCCTTCCACGATTTGGAAAGAGCGTGTGTGAGACTTGAGTCACCCTTAGGAGCAAGGGGAGGGCACGCTGCTCCCCACCTCCAGCGGGGCACAGAGAGAGAGCAGTCAGGTGCAGAGTTGCTGTGCTGGAAAGCAGGGCTCGGGGCTGGTGGACAGGGATCCTGTGTCATGTTGATGAAGCCAGATACTCACGGACAAGCTACTACCCAGGAGTATCTGTGACCATCTGTGAACATCCATCCACTTGTTCCACAAATATTTTTTGAATACCTACACTCTTTCAGCGACTGGTAATCTAGGGGTGAACAAGACACGAAGCTGACCTTTTAGTACGGAAAACAGACATCAGCCAATCACACAAATGAATGGGTAATTAAAAACCCTGTTAAATACTAGGAAAGACCACACAGAATGCTGTGCGCATACTCCTGAGGACCAGATCCGGTCGTGGTGGAGGATGCGGTCATCAAAGTTCTCCCCGAAGAACTGGTTTCTGAGCAGAGCTCTCAGGGGTCTGAAGGCTGTTAGTAGACACAGCAGGGGTGGGGGTGGGGGCTGTGTGGCTGCAGCTGGGAGGGCAGGGGCGAGGAGGGCCAAGTTCTATAGGGCTGTGTAGGTAACTTAAGTAGTTTGCACTTTATTCCAAGTTCAATAGAAAAACCATTGCAAGATTTTAAACAGGGAAGTGATGTGAACTGGTCCGCATTAAGACAAAGTCACTTGGCTGCGGTTTGGAAGAGGCCCCGGTGGGAGCAGGAAAACCGGTTGGAGGGCTGTGGCCTCGTTGTGTAGACTGAACGAACAACTAGCAGCAGCTGGGCTAGAGCTGGCCGTGGAAATGGGAAGAATGGGAAGGAGTGGGGGATATTTAGGAGGTAAAATCAGCAACATGGGGGGAGCGGCTTGAGTTAGGCTTGTAGGAGGGATGGTTGACATACACAGGGAAGGTAAGTCTACTTAGTACCTGACGCAACTTTTTAAGAGACAGTGCCCCTTCCGAAAGCTTCCCGAAGTGTCTCGCTGGGTCAGTTAGGATGACTTCACTCGCATATTAGAGAAATCCCCAGCTCAGTGGTTATAAACAATTAGGAGCCATATCACATAGCAAGGAATGCAGTGGTGGTGGGATCAGCTCAGGTGATGTCACTGAGGGCCCAGGTCCCCTCTGTCTCTTCACTCTGCTGACTTTATCCTAGGCTGGCTTCCCTCACGGTGGCTGGACAACCTCAGCATTTCCGGACCTCAGACATCTGGGCACAATCACATTAGTCTCGGGTTCAACTGGCCAGAGTGAGTCACATTTCCACCCTGTAAATCAATCTCTTCCCAGGAAGTGGGTCTGTCCTGACGGCTCAGAGTGCTTTGGTTTTGCTCTGAACTGGGAATGGGTCCCCTCCCCTGGGGAGTGGATAAATGGACTAACCCAGGGTTCTTTAGGTGTGATTGGGAATTGGGGCTCATTGGATTTGTCCTCGTGTCCTGGACGAACAAGTCCCAGATTTTGGATTTCTTAGACCAGTAAACACAATACAAGGAATGGGTAAGGGAACTGGAAGTAGGACTGCTAACTTTTCACTTTTACCTGGTAAAGACATTGAAAAAAATTACTATCTACTCTCTCATCTCATCAAAAGAGTATTTTTAAAGCAAAGAAGAAAAAAAGCCCTTTAATGTTTAAAATTTTTAGTATTATAAAAGCTTGCTGGTTTTTGCCCCTCATTTCTCTTATCTAAAATTTGGGGACCACTCTCTTGGTTCTATGAACAACATAAAGCAGAGGTTCTTAACTGGATACATGGGCCCATGTGGTCTGGGCAATAGTAGGGTGGGGCATGGACATAGGTAGGGAAGAATTATAGCTTCATTCTCACTATCCTGTATCTGAAATGTAGCAGTTCCTTCAGTTACAAGCATGACAACAAACTTGTAGTATGAGCATGACCTGTGATTTTGTCATCAGCGGAAAGCACAAATGTTTTCATATCACATTACAGTTGTCATAGGTATCTGAAATGTCCTTTACACCCTCCACCATTTTGAAATTACAGAAGCCATTAGATGGTGCCTGGAAATGTGGGATCAGTCTTCTGGAAGAACTTTTGTCCATTATTAGCTTACCGCTGTCTGGCAACTCTGTGCATGGGTAAGGTGGCCACTGGGCAGTGAGTTTGATTTTTCTCACAGGGGTAACCCACTCATTCCAACATTCCTTAACTGTAAATGTTTATGGATCAGGATGCAGAAGGAGTTGACTCCTTTTCTTGGTTTGCCCAAGTTTGGTCAGTCTGAATTTCACTAATGCAAGTTTTTCACTCTCCGTTGGTAATACAGCCTTTGGTGACACAGACTAGTTCAGACATAACTGATGGCTGAGCTGACTGTCGAAGTGTGGTATTTAAAGGAACTTCTCGTGATCACTAACATTGCACGGTGACACAGGCCACGCACCGTGTGGTAAGCTCGGTGAGCAGCAGAAGCACTTTCTCTGATTTAGTTTTCTAGTTTTACTCTCTGTTTCACACCACGTTTGTGTTTTGAAATAAAGTCTTACATGCACAGTATATTATTCACGTGTTGTTCCTGTGCAGTTGTTCTGTGACAATGCCATGGATTTAAAAGAATGCCATCGTGGGCAACAGAGACAATATAAGAAATGAGACCCATTATTTCTAGAAAGTCACGGAGAGTCACATGAAGCAATAGCTAAATTCCATGAACAGGACTCCTGAGAAATTGCATAATCCCCTGGTCTACACAAAGGCGAGCGATGTTACGAGTATAAACACTCTGGCTGGTCATAAAAATTGTCTTATTTCACTTAACCTTTCTTAAAATTTAATGAACATTTTATACTTTACTTAATTAACATACAAATCATTCCCCTCTATGTAGATTTATCAAACAAATGACTTAGGAGCCATAAGCAGAATATTACATTTCAAGGAATGTCAAAGAATTAAAAATTATTTTATTTTAGCTTTCTGTATTATTTATTTTTTACAGGCCCGATTTATCTTGAGCTGCCAAAGACAAGGAAGGTGTGTGTCTCGTTTCTTTACATCAATAAAGCAATGGGATATAAAGGCTACAGTGGCTTCCTTTCTACTGTGGACAGATTCTTGGGAATGGAATTTCGAGGTCAGGAAGACTGAAAGAGCATCTCAGTGTCTGTCAATCTAGAAAATGCATCCAAGAAAACGAAGGGCTTTGTGTGTATGGGGATGATGAAAGCTCAATGTGAAAAAGCCAAGATGCTCTAAAAATGTGGACGTTCCCTTTCATGAAAACTTCTGGAAGCCCTCCTGAAGTTTCTTACCAAGTGGCAAACGAAAGAAGGCTCACTTTACTGGAGGAAGTTCACCCGCAGCCACACACACGAGGGATGCGGGGGGCCAGGAAGTGGCTCTCTCTAGCCAGAGGTGCTTCCTTGAAGAACGGTTGATGTATTTTGAAGTGGATTATGGAGGAATTGGCAGCCTTGCCACTGCCCTCGGTGAGCCACTCAACGGCACTACAGACGTCCTTCAACATGGCTCCCTCCTTGTTTGGTTCGTGATGACCCTGCTAACATCAACAAAGACGAATTCTTGTGTTTTCCTTTGCGGCATTTAACACAGATGTATTCAAGTTTCCCCCAAAATCCTGAGAGAAGTTTTATGGGCAGTCATAACAGTCATCCACTTTTATCAAAAGTGGGTCTCTCAATCATAGTATTTTTATAGGGTGTGTCAAGAAACGGTAGGAAATGGGGGCTTTACCACAGAGAAGCTTGCTGACTTTGAAGAGGCAAGTTTCACTTTTTCTAATAGAAAAAGAAAATTCATTCTTGGAGCACTTAGGAAAAAAGAATTTTGTCTGTAGGTTGGTTGGCTTCCTTGGTAGATATTTTTAACCGTAGGAATGAGATGACTCTTAGTTCCCTGATATCACCATTATGGACATCTCTGAAAACATTGCGAGCTTTCTCAGCTGAGAGGAGGCTGACATCTTTGAAAACTTTCAAGTGCTTTACCAATGGAGCTGAGTTACAAAATGCTGTCAATTTACTTGAAAAGAGTAATCTACAAACACCTGGAAACACTTTAGAACTCTTTCAAAAGTTATTTCTGTCTTCATGGTAACAAAATTGAACCCTAGAGTAGTGTTTTTTTTTCTCTCTGATATAAACTGCATCAGAGGTGTTGACCTAGCCAAAGATGAATTCATTGGACCGGAACCCTACTCTAACTAGAGTTTCACTAAAAACCCCAAGGGAGTTTTAGCGGTCTCCAGGAGAAAATTATCTGATTTGTGAAAGTGCTATGGAAGCTTTAATTCCATTTTTTTCTTTTTTAGTAGATTATTGTCAAATTGGTTTCCATGTAACACCCAGTGCTTCTCTCCACAAGTGCCCCCGACCATGACCATCACCCCCTCCCTCCCCCTCCCCCTTTAGTCCATGGTTCCTTTTCCATTTTCAATACTGTATCTTTGAGGATTGGGTTTTCAACATTGTCACCATTAAAAAAAATAGCAAAATCAACTGGGTGTCTCATAGGACATATGTATTATCTTGAAGAAAAAAAAAACCATTCCATCACTTTATGTTCTTGTTCAAGGTAAGCCAATGCAGTCTTTTTACCAGTGTGTCTTTGAAATTTTAATTTTAACTTGTCTATATTTCAAATGTAATTTTTTAATGCAACACAGAGAAGCAAATTTATTACTATATAATAAATAAGCCTTTTAAATACTTTGGTAATTACATTGCAGTATATTTAGGGTTTTTTTTTCTTTTTCCTTATTTACATATTTATTTTTTGTAATCCTGTGTATTTAGACATTGAAAAACATTATTCTAAGAAGGCCCATAGGTTTCACTGGACCGCCCAAGGTGTGGCTGGTGTAAAAACGGTAAAAAACAAACGAACAAACAAAAAACTAAGATGACATGATCAGTAAGCACGCTCTCAAGTTGCTCAAATGTGGGAAAAGGCAGATTTGGTAAGAATTCTGGCTCAGGCTGGAGAGAGCGAACCGCCTCACATCAGGCTGGACCAGCCATGTGGCTCCCGCGTGCCCAGGGAGACCCAGTGCTGGTGGCACGTCCAGGCCCCCCACGCCCGGGACAAGGGAGACAGCGGAACAGGAGATGGTATAAGAAGGCAGCTCTTTTCTTCCTATGATAACCAGTTGCAGGAAACTGGCCCCTTTTCAACCAATGCCCGGACCTCGAGGTACAGTGCATTACTGAGCTCTTCCCGGGTGCATGGGGTGTGATGTTGTAGGACTTCAGAGAAGAGGACTGTGTGTTCCTCCCCTCAAGCATTGATGTATTTGTGGAGACAGAATGAGTGCATGAAACAATTAAGGAGACTTCCATGCCAGGCTAGGTGGTATCTTGAGAAAAACCTGCCTGTTGGCTTTTTTGTAGTGTAGCCTCCCCAGAGTCTCAGATATTGCTTGGCACATAATGTGTGCGAGAAAAATCTGTTGAATGAAAAAAAAAATTGGGGACAAAACTTCAAAAATATCTATTGTTATGATAGTAACACATGTTCACTAGCAAAACCTTGAAAATTCAGGATATAAAGAAGTGAAGAAGTAAAGGAGAAGAGAAGCAGCCATCATTTTCTAGATTTCTCTTTTCCTAAATCCATATGCATGACACGCGCATACACGCATATTTCTTTTAAAGAACAGAATAGGGACCTGAGTTTTATAGCCTGATTTTTTTCTCTTAAAATTATATTGTGAACATTTTTCTGTGTCATTAAATATTCTTCAGAACATTATTCTTAATGGCTTCGTCACATAGTATTCTATAAATAAATCATGGTGTAGCCTAACTTATTAACTAACCACTTGCCCGTTGTTGAATATTACTGTGGGCACGATGTTTTTTTAATGCCAAGAGCTATGCTGATGTGTTGCTTGCTCTGTTACAAGTTTGTGCTGAATTTTTGCCCCTTTATTCATGATCTCATTTAATCTAGTTCTTACAATAATCTGATGGTGTGGCACTCATAGTACCCATTCTACAGAGGGAAAACCTGAAGGTCAGAGGAGTAATGTGTCAAAAGTCATGCCGCTAGAAAGTGACAAAGCTGGGATTCGAACCCAGGTCCCGTTTAATGTCAAAGCCCAGACACTCAGATGTTACTCCGGACACTCGGCCAGCTTGCCCTGCATTAGGCAGTAAGGAGGCGGAGAAACAGATCAGAAAGGCAGAAGGAGATCCGGGAGAGGCGGGCACTGGGGCAAGCAGAGAGAGACACTGAGGCCCAGGGAGTGTTTTCAATACGCACAACCGTGGAGACGTCAGGATGGATACGACCAAAGCAAAAGTCACGGTGTCTGTTTCAAGACAGGCATTTCAAAAGGGAGACAAGAGGGGAAGGTGCGTCCCGGCTGAGTGCTCCTGACTTCCTGGCAGTGAAGGGGTGAAGCCACTCTTTCATTTCTTCCTGATGTGGAGAATCGTCTAACAGCCGTCACACAAGGGGCTGATGGGAAGGTGACATGGAAAACCCCCCGAGTGCCGCTCTGTCATTAAGTGTGCCTGCATCTCCTCCCCGGTGAGCGCTATCAGGGAGCAGTTCAGGGGCCTGGCAGGGACGGAGGGCAGGGACGCCAGCTCCCAGGGAAGACAGAACTGCAGTGTGATCAGAGCGGCCCTGTGGCTGGGGCAGGTCGGGGACCAGGCTCGGGTGACCACCTGTCCTGGTGAGCTCGGGACCGCAGGGTTTTCCTGGAGGCAGGACTTCCAGTGCTGGGGAAGCCCCGGGGCTGTCTCTGAGCTGGGCTTCACCTCCAGGGACAGGTCCCTGCAGGTTTCTTGAGAAAGTAGTCAGTGGTCCAGGATCCAGTGCCACGGGCACATGCTTACCTAACTCCTCATCCTCGAAGCCCGTCTCTCCCTTTGCCTCTTCTCTGAAACTGCGTCCACAAGTCAGTGATGACTTATGTACCGCCCTATTCTGGGGACACTTTTCATCTAACCACTGTATCTCCCACCCGGGCTTCTAATGGTCTTCCTGATTCCAACCTTGCCTTGCAGTCTGTTCTCGGCTCAACAGACATGGCGATTCTTTTTTTTTCTTTTCACTCAGGAATAATGTATATAGAGTCAAATTTACCTGTATTAGTATACTATTCTGCACGTCTTGACAAGCACATCCAGTGGTTTAAGAATCAACACAATCAAGATAGAGAACAGTTCTTTCACTCAATATAACTCACTCTCCTGCAGCCCTTACCCCCAGTTGCTGGTAACCTCGGATTCGTTTTCCGTCTCTCAGCCTTTGCCTTTTAGAATGTCACATAAATAGAATCCTGAAGTACACAGCCCTCGTGTCTGGCTTCTTTCACTTAGCACAGCACACTTGCTATTCATCCACGCTGCTGTGCGTTAGTAGTTCTTCCGTTTTGAAGACCGAGTGGCGTTCTGTTGTTGGAACACTCCTCTGTGGCTTATCCATTCTCCAGTTGAGGGACGCCAGGTACTTTCCCGCTTGGGGGAGACATGAATACCCTTGTTCTAAAATTTTACATACAGTGTTTTGGGCGAGTGTAAGTCTCCATTCCACTTGGGTAAACACCTGGAAGTGGGGTGTAGTTTGTGTGGTAGGAGTATGTTTTACAGCTGCACTGCTTCCAGAAGTGGCTCTATCGCTTTGCACTCCCACCAGCAACGGATGGCAGTTCCGGATGCCCGGGTCCTCACAAGTGCTCGGTCTTATCAGTCAAAAAAAAAAAAAGTATTTTATCCCTTTTTCTAGATGTGTTGTCGGATCCCATCATGGTTTTATTTTGTATTTCCCTAGTGGCTAATGATGTTGCACATCTTATCATGTACTTGCTGATATGCGAAGTGTCTATTCAATTCTTTTGCTCCTTTAAAACACTGGTTTGCTTTTTTATTATTGAGTTTTGAGGATCCTTTATGTATTCTGTATTAAGTCCTTTATCAGATACGTGATTTGTAAATAATTTTGCTGGTCTTATTTATCAGTCTGGTGTCCTAAGAAATATTTGCCTAGCCCCACTTCACAAAGATTTCCTCCTATGTTTTCATCTAATAGTTCATGGTTTTAGATTTTACATATAGACCTATGATCCATTTGAGTTAATTTTTATATAAGAGGAAGAAATAGAAGAAGTTTATTTATTTTTACATATGGAGGTCCAGCTGTTCCAGCACTATTTATGGGAAAAACTATCTTTTCTCTGTTACATTGCCCTTGTACCTTTGTTGGAAATAAATTGCCCAAATGTATGAGGGTCAGCATCTGAACTCCCTGTTCTGTTCCCTTGATCCAGACACAGAGGCTGGCTGGTAATATTTAAGAACTGGCTCTAGGGCACCTGGGTGACTCAGTCAATTAAGCATCCAACTCCAGCTCAGGTCACGATCTCTCAGTCCGTGAGTTTGAGCCCCATGTTGGGCTTTATGCTGTTGTAACAGCTCAGACCCGGGCACGTGCTTCAGATTCTGTGTCTCCCTCTCACTCTCTGCCCTTCTTCCACTCATGCTCTGTCTGTCTATGTCTCTCTCAAGAAATAAATAGATATTAAAAAATATTAAAAAAAAAAAGGAACTGGCTCTAGGGGAGGAAGAGTAGGGAGAGGCCTGAGTTGCAGCGCTTGCTGATTTCTGTTTTTAAATACAGTCACAGTAGACAATTTCAAGCAACCAATTTGACATCAATCAACTTGTAGAACTCCCGAAAATGTAACATTTGGTTCTCATAAGCTGGGATGAGCTGGCTTCAGTACAGCACTATGTCTGTCCTGTTTGCCGACACCACACTGTCCAGATCACTGATGCCTTATAATTAGTTTTAAAAGCCGGTAGTGTAACTTCTCAAACGTTGTTCTGTCTATGTTAGTTCCCTTGTCTTTTCATAAACACTTTTAGAATCAGAGTATTACTTTCCACAAAAGTTCCTGCGGAAGTTTTGAGTGAAATTGCGGCGAATCTGCAGCTCAATCTGGGGAAAACCGGTAACTTAAGTCTTCAACTTCATCACCAAGTCTTCAAGACCGTGAGTAATATACCTCTCTATTTATACCTTTAACATTTCTTTCAAAAAACGATAAAATTTCTTTAAAATTTTTTAAATGTTTATTCATTTTGAAGAGACAGAGAGAGACACACAGTGTGAGTGTGGGAGGAGCAGAGAGAGAGAGACACACGCACACAGAATTCGAAGTAGGCTCCAGGCTCTGAGCTGTCAGCACAGAGCCCGATGCGGGGCTCAAACTCATGAACTATGAGATATGACCTGAGCTGAAGTCAGCTGCTGAACCAACTGAGCCACCCAGGTGCTCCAAAGAAAATTTCTTTGATTAGTGTTTTCCAGTTTTCAGTGTACTGGTCCTCCATGTGTTTTTTTAGTCTTATACTTAACTGTTTCATGGTTTGGGGGCACTATTATAATGATATTTTTGTACATTTCAATTTCTAATTGTTCATCAGCAGTAGATGCAAATGCACTTGCTTTTTTAAAAAGTAGTGGCTTTGTGTCCTGTGATGTTGCTAAAATCGGTTATATCGATGCTCGTAAGTTTTTGTAGATTCTTGGGGATTTTCCACATGGACAATCATGTCTACAAATAGAAACTGTTTACTCTTCCTTTCACATCTTGATTCGTCCATTTGTTCATTGATGCATTTCACTGGCTAGGACTTGCGGCGTGATGATAAATAGAAATAGCGAGAGTGGGCATCCTTGCTTTGTCCCTGTCTTAGGGAGAAAGCACTCAGTCTTTCGCCAAGTGATGGTTGATGTTAGCTGGGGGTTTTCTACAGTTGTCCTTTGTCAGGCAGAAGAGAAGTTGCTTCTATTCTAGTTTGCTAAGCATTTTTATCATGAGTGGGTGTTGAAGTTTTCAAGTGCATTCTCTCCATTCATTAAGATAACTACATGGTGTTTGTTGTGGGTTGAACTGTGTCCTCCCCACAAAATATATTTTGAAGTTCTCAACCTCAGTCCTGAGGATGTGACCTTACTGGGAAATTGAAATTGGGTCACTTCAGGCACGATCAATGTAAGATGCGGTCCTACTGACTTAGGATGGACTCTAAAGCCAATGAGTGGTGTTCTTATGAGGAGGGACAGATTTGAAGACACATGAAAATCTGTTCCCAAACTGTCTTCTAGCTTCCTGGCTTGTTAATGCATCACTCCGGTCTCTGCCTCCGTCTTCACATCGTCTTCTCCCGTGTGTGTCTGTCTCCAGTATATCCCTTTCCTTTTTAATCTGATTTTTAATTCATTAATGAATGATAACAGTCATTAGAGTTAAGATTCAACTAAAATTCAGGATGGCTTTTATCTTAAGATCCGTAATTTAATTACATTTGTGAATACCCAATTTCCAAATAAGATCACATGCATGGTACCAGCAGTTAGGACTTGGATATTTTTGGGGGGGGGGGGACAACTAACCTACTACCTATACCAAATAAATTTACTTATTTCTAGTTGAATTCTCTCTCTCTCCAAGTAGCATGAAATTCCCACAAGGTTAGGGAGTTTTGTATGTTACGTTCATGTTGTTGCTCTATCCTTAGTACCTAGTATCCTGCCAGGCATATAGTAGGTGTGCAGTAAATCATTGTTGAATGAATAGGAGAATCCCCTTTCTTCTTGCTTCAGCATCAGACACAGTTGTGTATCTTTTTTAATCCCAAACTCCTCTTCCTTGTTTTCTAAGACTGCCCCCCCCCAACCTTCTCCATTTCCCATTTACCTTCTCTGATTGCTCTTTCTATCTCATTGTTGGAGCCTCTGCCCCTCACCTCGTGTGTCCCTGGTCTTCTCCTCCCCAGGCCACTCACCCACCTCTGTGGTCCAGCACTTTCTGGATGCAGGTGACTCACATTTCTGTATCTTCACCCCAGTCACTCTTCTGAGCCATATTTCCACATCTCCCTTTTATCCAAATCCTTCTTTTAATACATGCACCCAACACTCTGACATGTTGTCTTCCTCCTCCAATCCTGGCTTCCCTCCTTCCGGGTTTCAGTACCACCAACCTTTCAGTCACCAAAGCCAGAAGCCTGGGATCATCTCTGACTCTATCGTCAGGTCCTCTTGGCTTTGCCTCTTAAATATCTCTTGGATCTGTCCACTTCTCCCCATCCCCACTGCCACAGGCGGGCTATGGTCGTTCTTTCTTTCCTGTCTCTCTGCTTCGTTTCCAAATGCCAAATGGCCCTGCTCTTTCTCACCATAAAGCCCTGTAGGGACTCTGCATTGCCTACAGACAAGACCGACCCTTCACCTCCCCAGGCCATCTCTCGAGGTCTGCTCCTTGCCTTCTGTGATCCAGCCACACAGACCTTGAACTTTCCCAAATCCCCTGAAGTCGTGTGTTAGACCTGAGGGGACTGGGAAGCAGACTGCCCCATCAGAGAATTCTCTGGTGTCTCCATCTCCGCCTCCCTGTCTGCTCCCTGGAAAAACTGTGTTGGAACTAGTTCAGGCAATGAGTGACGGGCATTGAGGAGGGCACTCGTTGGGATGAGCAGTGGGTAATTTGTATAAGCAACGAATCATGGACATCTACCCCCAAAGCCAAGAGCACACTGTACACACTGTATGTTAGCCGATTTGACAATAGATTGTATTTTAAAAAGTAAGTAAATAAAATAAAATAAAAATAAATAAATAAATAAATAAAATGTCTTTTTCAGAATGAGGAAAAAAAAAAAGAAAATAGTTTGGGCAGCAGAAAACGTTACCCCCCAAATGTCTTAACATGTGATGGGGGGGAGCTATCTCCAAGAGATATTTTTGGGTTCCATTTTACTCTCAGGCTGTGGCAGGTTCTTGGAGAACGTCCATCCTGTCTCTGCTTTTTGGCGTTAATTGCTGGGATCGATGCTGCAGTAATTATATAATGTTTACTGCAGCCGCTACAGATCCAAGGGTGATATTGCTAAATGTCACTTTCATGCTCCCCAGTGCATGGTGTGTAATTATCACGGGTTCACTACCTTCTTTGTGAAGGAGGCAGATGCTTTTAGGCAGAAAGGAGACTAGAAATGCATTTCCTCTAACCTTACAAGTGCACTCATTTCCGGAGAGATCCTGGAACGGAGGGAGAGGAGAATGACACAGACTCTTGATCAGGATCAGTGTTACCTTCTGGGAGCCCCGCCAGTGTCCCCGGAGATGTGCAGGACCCCTCAGCTCCTCCTCTCTGCCAGGCTGCTGGGGGTAGGCATGTGGTCGGGGCGCTGAGAGCAAATCCAGAGGCCGAGAGAAAAACAGAAGAACTGGGAATCCGAGAGACTGCCAGTGAAGCTATGAAACCCGTGTCCTCAGGCATCAGAAGCCTAACCGGAGGACAGAGCAGTGGGCAGTCATGTGGCTTTGGGTTTGTAGTTAACTGTGTGACCTTGGATAAGTTGCTTTGATGCTCTGATCTCACTTACGTCATTTATCAAGTGGCAGTAATAAATCTTGTCTGACCTGCCTCGGTGAAATTGAATTCCAAACTGTTTGTTGAGTGTGTGCCATGTTCTGGGCACTACCAGAGGCTACGCAGTGGTGCACCCATTCCTGCCCTCAGGGAGCTTATGCTCCGGAGGGGAAGTAAGCAGACCGTGACCCGCAGGCCAAGTCTGGTCCCCGGCCTGTTTTTCTACAGCCTGTCAGCTAAGAATGGGTTTCACATTTTTAAAGGATTGTAAAAACAAAAAGAAAGAAAAGAAGAGAAGAGGAGAGAAAGGAAAGAAAAAGAGTATGCAGCAGGGTGTGAATGTGGCCTGTGAGACCCAAGAGATTTATCTGGTCCTTTGGCGAAGGATTTTTGTTGACCCCTCACCCAGCGTTGTCACTAGCGAGTCACTATTTATTAGTCACCCGTGGCTCTTAAGCTCTTGAAATGTGCCCAGTTAATTGAGATGTGCTGTAAGTGCAAAAATAGACATTGGATTTCAAAGGCTGTGTAAAAAATAATGGAAAAAATCCCATTTAAATGTTTCATATTGATTTTATGTTAAAATGATAATATTTTGGATGTATTGGGCTAAATAAAGTGTATGGTTAAAATGAATGGTATGTGTTCCTTCTGAAAAATGTGACTATGAGAAAACTTAAAACCACACAAGTACCTCACTGTATTTCTGTTGGGTAGTGCTGGTCTAGACGGGAGTTAGATAGGGAGTCTAAAATCAGCTCTATTGCTAATTAGTGTGTTATCTGGGCAAATGGGGTGACTAAGCCCCCATTTTTCCTTCCTGAAATCGGAGATGCAGTAATAACAGCTACTTGATGGAGTTGTTTTGAAGCTCAAGTGAAGCAATCCACTGAAAGCATTTGTGAGGCGTAAGTTGTTACACAGATGTAATTGGTTACTGTGGTTCAGCCAACTGAGGACACAGGCTCCGTAGCGGGATCTGCCATTGTCACAGATCCTCCGGGGACTCGCGTGGCTCCGAGGGCTCTCCTGCTGATCTGTCCCCAGGCACCTGGAGGCACTGAAGGCATTGGTTTTAACATCCTGAGTTTCTCCTTCCTCCTCGAGTACCTATGTTTTTAAATTTTTTTTTAACATTTAACTATTTTTGAGAAACAGAGAGAGAGACAGAGCATGAGCATGGGAGGGACAGAGAAAGGAGAAGACAGAATCTGAAGCAGGCTCCAGGCTCTGAGCTGTCAGCACAGAGCCTGATGTGGGGCTCGAACCCACGAGCAGTGAGATCATGACCTGAGCTGAAGTCAGACACTCAACCGACTGAGCCACCCAGGTGTCCCAGTACCTGTATTTTGATCTTGGAAACACAAAGCCCTCAAAATCCTAATGAACATGCTGTAGGAGAAAGATATTGTGGGACCCCTAGGTGGCTCAGTCAGTTAAACGTCCAGCTTCTGGCTTTTGCTCAGGTCGTCACCTCACAGTTCGTGAGTTCGAGCTCCATGTCGGGCTCTGTGCTGACAGCTAGCTCAGAGCCGGAAGCCTGCTCCCGATTCTGTGTCTCCCTCTCTCTCTGGCCCTCCCCTTCTCGTACTGTCTCTCTCTGTCTCTCAAAAATAAATTAAACAAACAAACAAACAAACAAACAAACAAAGACATTGTATCAGGAGCCAGGAAATTTGGATGCATTGTAATAAAACCACAAAGAGTAACTAACATTAAGGTCTTGCTAAGCATTTCACATGTATTGTTTCATTCACTCAAATAGCAGGGATGTGATGAGCTGAAGCCCTGATTCTACAAACAAGAACACTGAAGTGCAGAGGCGTAGAGTGACTTTCCCTGGATCTCTCAATCCGTAGGTGGCAGAGTCAGAGCCGGAACCCACATCTGAGGCACAGAGCTCCTTCATGGTCCTTTGCCTCTCCTTGCAAGGCGTGATGCCAGTAAGCTGTCCAAAGGAGTCATCCTGGCGTGGGGTCCACAGCTCTGTCCAGCAGTCAGAAGATGGAGATTCTGGGCCCCCCGGGTGGCTCAGTCAGTTGGGTATCGAACTCTTGATTTCGGCTCAGGTCATGATCCCAGTGTCGTGGGATTGAACCCCGTGTCGGGCTCTGCACTGAGAGTGGAGCCTGCTTATGATTCCCTCTCTCCTCTCTCTCTCCCTCTGCCCCCTTCCTTCCACTTGCATGCTCTCTTTCAAAAAAAAAAAAAAAAGGAGATTCTGTCCCTAGTGTGTCATTGCCTGGGTCTGACCACGCCCTTCCCAGGCCTTCAAGTCCTCATCTGCAGCTGAGGGGGCTCCGTCACCCCACATAGTGGGAGTTAGGATATAAGGCCAAGAGCAGGGACCCCCAGTGTTAGCCGAGGGACCAGCTGCCTCAGTGTCCCCTGACAAGTGGCTTGAAGATGTGGTTTCCGGGGCCTTGTCTGGAATGTGTCCTTGCGTGCCTGCAGAGTGAGGTCCTAGAGTCTGTGTTTGCTGAGTCTCTGGGTTTATGGGCCTTTGAGTAAGAGACTGTGGTTGGCTCTTACTAGAATGTTGGAAATCAGTACTTTGGAAGCAATGGTCTCTAATTGTCTTTTCTTCTCATCTCCCATCTAATTTAATTAAGATACTCATCTTGTCAACACTCATTTAAAAATATACCTGGGATCCAGCCATTTTCCAATGTCACTCCATCGGCACCGTCACTATCTGAGCTGCTGTGGTCTCTTGCCCGGACTCCTGCAGAGAGAGAGACAGCACAGGCTGGAGGCAGCGGACCTGGGCTCAGAACTGGCTCCATCCCTCACTTAACCTCTCTGTGCCCGTCCCTCCGTGGTGATCATAAAAGTGCCTTTTGCAAGGATCGTATGAGGTAATACACGATCCTACATGACATATGAGCCTTCAGTAAGTATTACTGATGCTGCAATGGCCGCGAACTGATGTCCCCACGTTTCCAGCCTCTTATGATCCATTTTCTACCCAGAAACTAGAGACAGTTTAAAAGGTAAATCAGGTGATGTCATTGTTCTACTTAAAACCTTCTTTCAGCTTCAAACTTCCCATTATATGCAGGACGAAATCCAAACGCTTTTCTATGGTTTTTAAGGCGTTTTGCTGACATGCTCTGGCCATGCTCACCTTCCTGCTGGTTCTTCAACCATACCAGGATCATTCTGGCTTCAGAATCTTTTCTTTAGTTCTACCTATTTATGGCCTGATGTCATATGATATATTTTTAAAAATTATGTGCCTCTCACGCTAGAGTAGAAACTCCATGAGGACAGGAACTCTCTCTCTCTCTCTCATCTATCTCTCTCTCTGTTGTTAACTTTCATACCTCCAGTGCCTAGAACAGTGCCTGGCACGTAGTAGGTGCTCATTAACTGTTTGCCAAAAGTGAAGGAATCATTGAATGAACCCACAACTCCTTCTTCCTGCTCGATCCTGCTTTCCACCTCCTGACCTCTAGCTCCCTTCTTTTCTGCTTCAACTTCTCCCAGTTCAGATTATTCTGTGGTGGGTGGTCTGTAGTTTAAGAAGGTAAACAAAATTATTCTCTGGGAAATCATAACTTGAAATACACACTGGTTTTGCACCACATTGGTGTGTACTAATGAATTACACGGAGGAATAAATATTCCTGGAGACCCAAGTTGCCCAGACGGGCCTTTTATCTTCCCTGTCAAGTGGGGTGGAGGCCATTTATTACCCCCTCCCTTCCCTTCTGGAATCACGGGCAGGAGGCTGCCATGGGTGCCGATGGAACTTCTATCATTCATCTGATTTCTCATTTCATCAATAAATCTCTCTTACGTGGCCATCTGTATTTAATGTATCCAGGCAGTGGGCTAATTAAACACCTAGTTAGAGGGCCTTTTCGTAGGCAGCTTATGGCCTAGCATTCTCCCTGTGACCCATGGAATTTCTCCCCATAGGAAGTAATTCCAAGCTCAGCCCCTAGAGCTGTGAGAGAATAGTTACCAGCCATCCGTTTTCCCAGTTCTTTCCTCAGCTCACGCCAGCTTTTTACCCCAGTCTCCCATGGCCACTTCTCTTGGGCAATTGCTTAACCTCCCAAAGCCCATGTCCGTAAAATCCACATCAAACTATCCATCTCACGGTTGTGGTCTGGATTCAGTATGTCACTTTTGTTCGTCCTTACAGTGCAGGGGTGCTACGCACAAGTATTTACCCACTGACGTGGCCCAGCCGGGTGAATCACAACAATGCTGGGGTGCTGGAGCAGGTGTCAGCCTTGTGGCTGGTGGTATGTGGGGAGCCCTGAGTGGTCTTGAAGGAGGGTTGGGTTGGCCAAGGTGAGGGGAACCCTTGTGAGGTTCTGGGAACTGGCTGTGTATAGCCAGTATGACATCTTTCAATGTTGTAACAACATGTATGACTGTGCGGCAGGGTCCTGGCTAGTGTTTGGCTGGCACCTTCCGATGAGCTCTTGGAGCCATCCGCCTGTCCCCGGGGCACCCAGCTCAGACACGAAAGAAGAGAGAGGCCTCAGAATGCACGCTCCCACTGCATGAGCTCTCTGCCTCTCTGCCTTGTTCCCTCTTCTGTCCTACACCTGACGCGCCTCCTGGCGGTCTCACCTCCTCCCCCACTTCTGTTCTCCCTCTGTCATTGGATGTGACACTTGGCACCACTCTTCTGGCCACAGGCCTGTCTTCCCTGGACTGGTGGGTCTGCTGCTAGCCCTCGGGGCCTCAGGCCACCTCCTGCAAATGCCCCTGTGTGTGTCCTTGTCTTGGGCTTCTCTAATCTCAGCTCTAAATTTCAGGCGCATCTTGTCTCAGGAAGAAACCAGTTCAAACCTCACTTGTTCAAGTCAAGATCTGCCTTGAAATTAACTCCCACAAAACGTTTTCTCTGCTGTTTCCGGTTGTCTAGTTGGAACAATGAGGTGTCCTGCTGTCCCCAAATGCTACTCAATCTAAAGCAGGTTGTGACACATGACGGCAGTGATGCATGCTCTGGGAGACGAGGACCAGGGAGCCAGTGCCCAGGGCTAAGCAGACCTGGGGCGGGCTCATCCTTGATTGTGCATCTCGGGCAAGTTGAGCTTTGGGGCGCTTTAAGTTTCCTTCTCTGAGAAACAAAAGGTCCTTGTGAGGATGTTTGATGTTTGTAATCTGTGTTGCACGGGGCCTGGCACGTCCCATTTCTGTTTCTTCCATGAGAAGTGGTGTGGCATGGTGGCAAGAGCATGTACTTTGGAATCCGGACAGATCCGAGTTCAAGTGCTAATTCAGCTGCCAAATTGCTGTGACATCTGGAGTAGGCCGCCAGTTTTTCTGAGTCCCCTGCTGGTAGGACAGGCCACGCAGGTCTTCCTTGTGGCATTTGCGGGAGCAGCAAAGGAGGAGATGGTGCTAAGTGCCCAGAGAGTGGCTGGTGTCCGGTAGGTGTTCCACGATGTGGTCCCCTTCTCTCCTGGTGAGTGATCTGTGGTCACAGTGACTGACGAGGAGACACGGATCCATTTGCTTGATAAGGGATATAGCTTTTGTCCTTGTTCTGTTTTTGAAGCTGGCATAAAGGTACTAGAGGAAATGGAAGTATTGGAGAACCGTCTTGTCTTCAGAAACATTAGATAAATTAGGTTACATATTTTATTGTTCCTGCATACTGTGCAATGATTTACTTCCCTCCTTTGAAGCTGCCTGTTCCAACACCCAAAAGCAATGCTTTATTTTGTTCATGCCTGATGTGATCAGCTCACCCGATTTACGCCTTGTTCAAATGAACTTGCTTTAATACAATTTTAATTGTTTCTATTGCTTTAAATTAATTATAGCCATTTCAGTGGCTCCTCTGTGTCTTTGCTGTTTCTCTGTTTAATCTCCATGGCAACCTCTCTTGCAAAGAGGGAGTGCAGTGTGTGCGTGCGCATGTGCGCGCGCGTGTGTGTGTGTGTGTGTGTGTGTGTGTACGTACATGTATATTGCCTTTTCTCTTGATGTTGACTTCAGTTTGCTTTTAAACTCTGTAATATTTGCTCCTGGGGGAAGGATTCTGGAGTAACATCAAGTAAAAGTTGTTTACCGTTTTCTCCTGGGGAGCAATGCCTGGCCTTGAACGTTCGCTGCCAGCTCCGTTCCCCTCTCCCTGCCCTGTCTTCTCAGCCTGGAGGCGGCTCAGACGGAAAACTGTGTGGAGTTAGTCTGAGACGACTCAGTGCATCGCCCACAATTAATAAATCAATATTCATGGAGCGCTTTTGTGTGCCAGACAGAGCTCTTGACAAATGTTTGCTGATTTGATTGTTATGTGAGGCTGGCATAATTATTCTCACTTGAGAGATGAAGACAAGGCGCAGAGAGGTTAGGACACTTGGCCAGAGTTGCTCAGCGAGCCAGTGGTATGTGCAGTTTGACCTTGGGTTTTGCTCATGTCCAACGGTGGAGTCTCTTTGTTCCCTCCCAGCGTCTCATTCCGTCTGCTGCAAAGGGTGGGTGCATTCGCTTTGCCCTTTAGGGCCTCTCCCTAAAGCTCTCCTGAGAAACCACTGGGCCCGTGTGTGCCTCCCGTAGCCCCATGGCTCTCTGTTTTCGGAGGTTCGGCCCCTTCTCTATTATCATTTGGATTCCTCCCAGGCTGGCTCCTAGAAGCAACTTGAGGTCAGGCAGAGGAACCTTGCGGTCCGTACTTTCTTTGCATCCGATACGATGCTCCCCCCAGTAGGGAGTATTGAGCCCATCCGGGGAAAACCACGGACGGAAAGGCACAGGTGTTCTGGACGGTTGTCCTGTGTTGTAAAAGCAGTGCAACTATTCCTTGGTCACGGTGATTTGCTGACCTGGGTAGATGCTGGGTTCCTCGCTCAGGCGCTTGGGAGGGCAGGGTAAGGTTCAGTCAGGCACTTTGTGAGAGTAACGGGGGCCTTGGGGCTTTGCCTTTGAGGCGCCTGAGAAGGTCACCAGCCATTTCACAAGAGCCGGCAGCCTGGCGTCAGGATGTGGTCCGACTCAGGAAATGGCAGGAGGTCTGGGTCCCTCATGTTTGGCTGCCCAGGCAGGGAGGGAGGTGAGGGAGTGATGGGAAAAGCTCCCCAAGGTGAGTGGGAGGCGTGGATCCGGGGTGCCCCTCGGTGCTCCCTGAGGACTCCGTGGACTCTGGGTGTAGGTGCCGCAGAGGCTCTGAGGGGTAGCAGAAGGAGAATGTTACAGATCAGCAGAGTTCCATGAGGAGACCAGGGTGAAACGTTGTGTTTTGAAAAATTGTCTTAGGAGGTGGACCCCAGTAGACACGTGGCCAGTCCCTTCTCTCAGCCTGAGACCACCACTGATTCCAGAAGGGCAGCGTCGCTCAGAATGGTACCGAGACCTTCTCCATGGGAACAGCCTTGAGGTCTGGCGTCTTTACGATCTGGGGAGGCATGAGTGTCACCCCTCAGAAAGCATCTCCACGCCCGGCAGCATGCACGTCACCAGCCACCCTCCGGAAACCCTCCCTTGCCCACCCACATTTAGCCTGAACGTACGCACACGGCTCGGCCTCCCCCCCCCCTCCCCACAGCCTTTCTGCTGCTGCGGCCGGGTGGTGATGAATCCTTTGGGTTCTTAGCAACAAGGTAGCATTTGGCAGCAATTTTCTCATCTAGTGTCACGGGGACACGGGTGCCCTTGGATCTGTGGCTTGAGGTGGCTTCTGCCCCCAGAGGGCTTCCGCTTGTTATGCTCTTTTGCCTGGGGTTTTCCACTTCCTGACATAGACAGGCTGCCTTTCAGGCTTGACCTTGGGGGAACTGAGCCGGCAGAGGTTTTGGGCGCTAATGTCTACTATCTAGCTTTCATTCTGTGACCACCCTGACCCGGCCAGCACATCAGTCTTGTCAACAGCATGTTAATGAACTATCAGTTCAATTTCCTTGAAGGGACAGCTGACCAGTGCCTCTACTGGCATCGCTGGAACTTCCTACAGGATTGGTGGCCAGGGGAGCTGCCAGTCCTGGAACCTGGGCCTCTGGGTGGGCGGTTGAGGTGGTCAGGTGGTCAGCCTCAGCAGCGTGGGCTGGAAGGTGTGAAGACCCCCACCCCCCACCCCACCCAAGCACAGGTCTGCAGGAGGCACAGGTGTGGTGCGGACTTCAGGAGCTCTGGCGTCTGTCAGCCCCCTTTCAAGTATCTACTCTGTCCAGCGCCACTGGGGCAGTTCCCCGATCAGCTCCTTGTGCCCTGATGTTGCTCCTGGAGTGTCTAGGTCATCTGCTCAGCTTCAAGACCCTTTGCCAAGTGATCTGCCCAGAGGGTAGCAGAAGGGAGGGTTTCTGGAAGATCCCCTCTGAGGCTATGCTAAAGAGAGAAGGGTTTGTCTCGCCAATGTTTTTGCTTCTCCCTCTCTCCGTAAGCGCTGCAAGAGAGAGAGAAAATTCTGCTCCCACTAGGCTGTGTCCTTTCGGCAAGCACACATGCACACTAGCATAGAGCGCACACACAAGTTCAATGCTTCAGCGTCCGGGGCTAGGCACCCATCCCCCCTAGAATGACTTTTGAGCCTGTTAAGCTGCCAGTAGGTGATGGACCTGTGGCCTCTGGTCTCTACTCCCACGACGATCCAAACCTCTCTGGCCCACGCTGATCAGGGCACAGAAGCTCCAATGAAGAGCTGTTGCCTGAAGCCCTGAAAACAGAGCATGGAGTAGGATATGGCAAGCTTGGGTAAGAGTTACCTTAAGATGGTGACCGAGTTGCCATTTTGCTGTGGGTCGGAGATGAGCTCCATGAGCCGACAACCCCCACCCTGCAGACCTGGAATGTCCCGCGCCATTTGAAAACAGCCAATCATGAAGCTCCAGTTTTCCCCCTACCCGGCCACGGCCCTAAGATGCCCTTATTTGGTAATCTGCTCTCCCAAGACCAAACCTGGAACTCTTTTACCCATAAAATACCTCACCCTCCCGGACTGGGTGTGATTTTCCTGACTCAGCCCCTACTCGAGTCATGGAACCTTGCCCCGGGGGCTGCAGACCCCAATAAAGGCTTTCTTGGCTCCATAACTTGGTCTCTCTCTTTCCTCTTGCCTCTGCCTCCACATATTAAATCTTCCAGCTTGGGATGGGAAGGAGCTTGGTTTGGGTCCCCCCTGCCCCTCACCTCCGCCCTGCCGACTCCCCTTTCAGAACTTTCATCCCCATAAAATTCTGTTTTGTTCTGGTCATGGGGGTGGGAATGGGGAGGGAGGGCGAGTGGAGGGTGTCACCAAGGGGAATGTTCAGAATAGAAACTGATGCCTCAGTTGTTTTGTCAAACCAGATTTCAAATGAAAATACCCTTTAAAATTCCCAGCAAATATGTACCACCTCTGTGTGACCCTCATCTCTTCCTCAGCCCGCAGTTTATCCAGACATCCCTCCATCCTTACCTCTTGCCGTTGGGGTGAGGCTCAGGGCATATGGAGGCGGGAAGAGTCAGGGGTGGGTTGAAAGCTCAGGAGTGGGACGCAAGGTCTAAGACTAAGACTAGTCACCGTTTACTCATGTTGTCTAGGCTTAATTTTTTTATTGAGGTCCAATTGACATATAACATTATATTAGTTTCAGATGTTCAACATAATGATCTGACATTTGTATATATTGTTGGCTTAAGGATTTACATCACTCTTGCTCTCAAAAGTGTCCTAATTTGGATGAGTTACATGATCACCCACTTTGCTTGCCATTGATTTGCATAACTTGTTTTCATAGTATCTCCGGAGGTCCCTGTATCCATTGCTTCAGAATGCCTCACAGAGCCCAGCTCAGGTAGGGAGGCTGGAGGCTGGAGTACAAATGACCTCAAGACAGCCTGGAGACCACACCTGGCTTTCTAGGAGCTTCCTGTCCATTTCCACAGGAAAGTACTAGAGAACTCTCTCCATCTATCAAGTCTACAGGGTACTCCGCTGGTGCCAGAGAATGTAGGTTGGCAGTGGGCTATTTGGGGGTGTCTCCTGAAGCCCCGAGGTTCCCCCAGGCAGCCAGAAGCTACCTGAGGGCTCCTGGGCCTGTCTTGGCAGCAGACTGTGGGTGCGTGCAGGCAGCGGGGGCTCTCGGGACCTGGGGTTGGGACCCTCGTGGGATACCTGCCCAGCTGGGACCCCCCAGGAGTGCAGCTCTGGGTCTGCTCAGAGAAGACAGTTGGTTTTTCTTCAGCAACCTGCAGCTTTGCAGCGGCAGGACTGATGACTCCCCCATATTAATAGGAAACAAACACATTGTTTTGTTGTCTTTGATTTCCGTGTTAGGCTAGTGTCTTCCAGGGCTGTTTAAAATTTAATAAGTGAGGATAAAATAAGAAGAAAAAAATTCCTTTGCGGCATCTGGCTGCATCAGACGTGTTAATTCTGGCTCTGCATTTCCAGCAACAGAGAGCTCACCCAGCAGGTGTGGAGCTGCCTGCCCTTCTTCCTCCAGGGCTCGGGGCTGGCTCCACGGGAACAGACCCCCCTGGGAAGAACCACAGTTGTGGCTCAGGAGACAATACCTGCCCCTGCCGCCCCTCAACCCCCGGCAGTGAGCGGAAGCCCCGATGGGAAATGACTTCGCTGATACCCACCTGATATCAGAGCCTCCCACAGAATGGATTCAGGACTGGGCACCCCTTACATGTCCCCAGGGAGGAAGGGCACCTGATGGTGAGGGCTTCCAGAGAGAGGGCTGGGGGAGCGAGGGGACAGTTAGGGGCACCTCCACCAGGTTTATATATCTTATACCACCCTTATATCAGCCAGTCTAAGGGGCAAATTAGCCGGGGGCAGTCCCCTCCCCTTTTCCTCTGACGCTACCAGGATACTTTCCGGAGGCCTTCATTACAGGGGAGCTGGACTCTGTTGGAACAGAGGCGATGCTTTAGTTCTGTGAAGATGGACACAGGTGAGAGGGGTCCTCCAGGTGAGAGGCGACACTTCTCTGTATCGGATGACCAGACAGTGCCCTTCCTGTGTGGATGGAGGGGAAGGGTGGGCTCAAGGCCAACTCCTTGGAGACTGTCCCCACAGGGATCTCTTCAGAGGATGCAAACCCACCCACGAGGCGAAGACGGGCACCTTCTCCATGCCGCTGAACGCATACTTAGAGAAGGCTCAGTTTCTTTGAGGAGGATGCCTCTAGCCACTTGTGCACGAGTCAGAATAAGGCCGTGTTAGATAGTTGCAGGTGTCAACCAGAGAAACAAAACAGCCAGCCATTTTACTAGCAACATAAGTTTATCTGGAAACAGCCATGGAATTGCAATTTGGGACAGACAAACAATAGAAAAACCATTGGCAAGTCTGAAGAGACAAAGAGAAGGCCAGCTTTTATTAGGTTTTAGGAGAAATTTGAGGAGGGTTATTTTGAACAAGAGTTCATTGGAGAAGAACAAGAGTTTGAGGGCATTTCAAAAAACAGTTTATTTATTTATTTTGAGAGAGACAGCGTAAGTGGAAAAGGGACAGAAAGAGACAGAGAATCCCAAGCAGGCCCCACACAGTCAGTGTAGCCCCGGAAGCAGGGGCTCGAACCCACAAACCATGAGGTCATGACCTGAGCTGAAATCCAGAGACTCTTAACCAACTGAGTGCTCGGGGGCGCTCCTGGGGAGGGTTGTTTTGAGCAGAAGTTCACTGGAGAAGAACCAGAGTTTGAGGGCGTGGTGGTTTATGAACTGTCCCTGGGGCAGGGAGCGATCATCCTTCTTCCCTGCCGGTTTTGGAGGCTGCAACCAGTGGGGTGTGTGAGCGCTCCCCCTTTGGGGCTTGCTGACTCTATTTTATTTTTTTTAAATGTTTTTTTTATTTATTTTCGAGAGACAGAGAGTGCGAGCAGGGGAGGGTCAGAGAGAGAGGGAGACACAGAATCCGAAGCAGGCTCTAGGCTCTGAGCTGTCAGCACAGGGCCTGATGTGGGGCTGGAACCCACGAACTGTGAGATCATGACCTGAGCCGGACGCTCAGGTGCCCTGCTGACTCCATTTTAAATGAAGTTTCTTTTCCTTATTTTCACAGGGACCCAGGGCCGCTGGAGTGAGCGAGGCCAGCTCAGAGCTTGCCCAGCCCCGTGTCTCCACGTGGGCTGCACACACAGGTGCATAAATCCTGTGTCTAGACAGATTGGTGGTCTCACCACATTGCAGAACAGCTGCCCCAGGGCCCCGTGCAGCATATTTCCGGCAAGGAGTCAACTCTTCCCGGCAGCCTTATAATTTAAAAACAAATTGATACACTATAATTGCAAATGTCTGGATTGTTTGGCCCTGACAGGAATCATCTGAAAGGGAGTCGGGTCCGGCTGGAGGAGACTGTTCCTGACAGATGCACTCTGCTCATAGGAGGATACCTTTGTGTCCTCAGTCCTTCCCCATTTTATGGCAGGATGTAAATTCTGCATAGGGGATTTTTTTTATGATTCCTTTTCTTGATGCTTGAATTCTGAATTTCATTTCTCCCTAGAGAGGCGCTGGAATCATCCAGCCATCCTCCTCGTCAAAGTTATGGGCAATTTGACCTGCCATTTAGCCATTTCCTGGAGCCGGTTGAGTAGTTCTTTGGGCCATTTCTGCTTTGGAGACAACACAGGGCGTGTTATCGCCCATGCAGATGAGGACCCCAGACCGCTGGCTGGCGAACACTGGTTGCCCTTGCGAATGTTAATTCCGCCTCCACCGGCTGCTGAACGTTTTACCAAGTTCACGGACCCCAAGCAGGGGCAACGGATCTCTTCCCCTAAGGGACTGATTTAGTTGCAAACAGCAAGGGGGTTGAATAGACAAATGAGGGAGAGAACCAACCACAAAGAATATCATATGACAGAGAAATTTCCAGAAGTTCGAGCAGGTTCCTCGGATCTCTCCTGAGTCTATATTGGGAGGGGAAATGTGGGCCGACCCATACTACTCCTGTAGTATGCTTCGATAATATTGTGATTTGTAATAAGAAACACGTATTTGGTCTTCGCTGGGCTTCTGGCCCAGAGCTCCTGAGACCCTTGGGATTTCCTAAGTGATTAGAGGAACGGAGGGAAAAGGAGTCTTGTTGTTCCTAACAAGCTCCTTCCAACCACACCTGAGTTTACCTTAAGGAGGTGATTTTTGAAAAGCCTCTAGATAACCCAAAGCAGAAACAAATTATAAGAGAACCACCCAGGTAATTAGGGGGTTGGAACTTTCAGCCTCCGGCTCTCCCTCCTCCAGGTGAGCAGAAGTGGGAGGGGCTAGAGGTGGGCTCCATTGCTATTGGCCAATGAAGAAATCAATCTCGCCCAGATAAGTGGTCTTTATAAAAGCCGAGGAGCCCTTCCGGTTGGCGAACGTGGAGGTTCTGGTGAGGGTGAGGAGGTTGCCCTTCCCACGTAGGGGACCCAAGGTCACTTCCGTCTGGCTGTTTCCGTGTTAGTGGTGCCCCCTGCCACCGTTGCTGGCATTTTTCCCTTCCGCAGCTTCAGTTACTTGGGGGCTTTACCGAGGAGGTCCCCAAGCCGGTCCTCCTCCTCCTGACCGGTCGTCAGCAGGTCCTCAGTGGCCTAACCCCGGCTTATAGTGTCTACGCCATTCACCTTGCATCATCCTGCCTGCAGGCGGTCTGCACGGTCACCTCCCGGGAGGAATGGAGAGGGCTGCACCACAAGGTATTCTGGGAGAGAAGCCCCACATTCCTAACTTTTATTATAGCGTGTTGTTTAATTGTATTTTACCACTCGTCATTGGTGTTAATCTCCTACTTTGCCTAATTTATACAAAACTTTATAAGTGAGTATGTATGGAAGAAACTGTCTATATCAGGTCACTTCTACCTGCAGGCATCCCCTGGGGGGTCCCCATGCTAATGGAGGGTAGGCAATGCATATCCTTTCATAGTAATAATCAACTGGGACCACCCTGCTAGCTGGTCAGCAGCCTGCTTACCTGAGTTCTACGAGCCATTTCAGCAGATGAGGCAACTTGGAAGCCGCGCTGGGAGCCTCTGATGTGGAGCTGTAAGGACGCAGGTCTGAACCAAACTGACTCCATGACAGGCTTCAAGTTTCCCCTCTGACCTTGGAGGCCTAAGTGTCGGTTTCTCAGAATCATTAGACAATAGAAGGGCACACATTGCCCAAGGCAGGAGGGAGCACCCTGGTAACACCCAATCAGGAAAGGCCAGCCAGCCCTTAGCACTCCTAAGGGCAGGCCTAGAGATAGAAGCTATAGATAATCACTTATTGCTTAAGGCTAGTTACACCCTAGGTGAGGGTCCTGGGTCCACTCTGTAATTGGTCTAAATGTTGGTCTAAATGTTGTGATTGGGTCCCTCCAAAGGTAACGAACACTCTGGACAATGTGTATGGTAAAAGTTACTGCCAATGTTGTTGTGTGATAATGACTGGATCACTGTACCTGTGTCACAATTTCCTGTAACTCCCTCTTCCCAAAACCAATAAAAACCCTGCTCAGCCCTTGTTCGGGGCTCTCAGCACGGATCCACTGCGCTGGTAAAGTCTGGGAGCCCAAACTTAGGCCTGGCAAGCCTAAGCCCGTAATAAAACCTCACTTTGCTTTTGCATGCGTGACTCGGTCTCCCTGGTGGTCTCTGGTTTTGGGGGATGATATTGAAATCTGGGCATAACAGAGCCTTCTGGTCAGAAGCACAGGTGACAAAGGGGCACCTGATTGGCTCAGGCAGTTAACAGTCGAATTTTGGCCCAGATCATGATCTCAGGGTTGGTGCCCTCAGGCTCTGTGCTGACAGCTCTGTGCTGACAGCTCAGCTCTGTGCTGACAGCTCTGTGCCTGGAACCTGCTTTGGAGTCCTTGTCCTCCTCTCTCTCTGCCCCTCCTGCTCACACTGTGTCTCTCTCTTAAAAATAAATATATAAAAGAACACAGGTGACAAGAGCTGGCATCTGAAAGGGGGATGGGGGCTGTCTCGTGGCACTGAGCCCTTAATCTGCAGAGTCTGCCAGCTCTCCAGGTGGATAGCATCAGAATTGAATTAAATTATAGGACACCCAGCTGGTGGCAGAGAATTGCTGGGGGGACCCCACACTTTTGGTGGCCAGAAGTATTGAGAGTGTGAAAGTCCAGGAGAGAAACAGGTTTTTCCATCCTAGCTTCTAACTTCGTTTATTTGCCAAGCATTACTGGAGCACCTAGTGTGATCCGCACTGGAGATGGGAGGCCCCATCCACCTCCCCCCCACCCCCCCCAAGTAGTGGTGAAACAGACCTGTCGTATCATTTCAGCCCCCTGTGGTCATGCGCTCCGATGTAGGCATAGCTCAGTGTTCTGTGGGAGTGGGGCTTAGTCCTATCAGCCGATGTTTACTGAATTTCTACCATGCAACAGGTGTCCTGCTTAATGCATTTCTCCAAGAGTCACATGTGGTACAACAACCGTATGTGGCAGATTTTATTCCTCCCGTTTTATAAACAAAGCTGGAAATTAGGCTAAATAACTGGCTTAGCCACAGAGGTATTAAGAGGCAGAGCTGGGATTCAATGCCAGCCCTGTCTTCTCTCTCTTTTTTTTTTTCTTTTTTGAGCTAATAATTTTTTATTCTTATTTTTTTAAATAAATGCACCAAAGAATCACACAGTGCTGCCAGCATTGGGTGCAGTCCTGGGCCACGGGCTGCACACCCCTTTACCGCTGGTCCTCTGGTGGCAGAACCTGACGTTCCACCGTTACTGTTGACTGTGAGCCCCATTACCTTCAAAATAGAAACACGCCATCTTTCTCTGGTACAACTTTTGTAGTCAAATTACCACTGCTGGATGTACCTTCTTTCTGAGCTCTGGTTTGCCTTTCTTCACCGTGGCCATCACCATGTCACCCACATCAGCAGCAGTGAGTCTGTTCAGTGGTCCCTTCATCCCCTTTCACGGAGATGAGATACAGGTTTTTGACGCCTGCGTTGTCACCATGGTTGATCATGGCTCCTAGGAGAAGACCCAGGGAAATCCCGAATGTCGAACCTGAGCACTCACTGCATCCTCTCCAACATCTTGAGCCCCAAAAGCCAGCCCTGTGCTCTTAACTGCCATGCTGGATCTCCCACCTTGGCCTGCGAAGGTTTAGAGAAGGCTCTAGGACCCCCAAGGTGAGCCTTGAAGGCAGGGTAGGACACCCCAGTGTTGATCAGCATAGGCTTGTCTGAGGGATGTCTGCTTTGGAGTGGTGGGATTGGACCGGCTCTTGAGCCCAGAGCTGCTGTCCACCTCTTCCAAGCCAGTCTTCTGGCTCCTGCACTGAGACAGGCCAGAGGCCCCAACAGGAAGCTGCGAATCGGTGGCAGTTGAATTGAGGAGTTGTGCTCAGATTGGACGCAGCTGGAGATCAGGAGAAAGCAAAGGGGGTCCTTGAGCTGGATCTAAATATAGTCTTGCTGATGTGCTTAATTTTTCCCCCTCACCCTTTCATTGTTGGGTTTGAAGGACTCAACCCCCTGGAGGAAATGTTTAAGGCTGGAGAAATAGAGTTTTCCTTCAGTTTGTCTTTTGTGTAAATAAGAGGAACACGAAGCACAAATGTTACACTGGTTCTTATTGATTTAAGTCCTAACAAGTGACACGGTTTTACAGTCGCCAGCTCAGTGCCTTCTGACGGCAGCTCTGCAGCTAATCGTGGGGAAGGCCACGCGCGAGGTGACGGGACTTAATGTCTTTTCCTGTGTGTCTTTGCCTCTCTGTGTCCTGGTACCTTTTTCCGGTTCTTTGTAATGCCATCTCTTTCTCTTCATTGATAGTCTCTTCTCTCATTCTCTTAAATCTCCACAAGTCTTTCCCTCTTGTTCTGTTTTTCACTTGGGATGCTACAATAAATAGAGCAGGCCCAGACCTCAAGAAATTTACAATATGCTCTTTCCATATTGCTCGGTTATCTGTCCGTGGCTGGGTGCAGCTGGCGGCTGTCATGTCTGCATTTGTCGCTGTCACCCTAAGGATTTGAGAAGGAAAGAGAAGCTGCTTTTTGTGACCTATGTCCTCAAGAACACATAGCTCACATAGCTGTCTGTGAATCCACAGGACCCTCCATGCTAGGCCGGGGCTTCTCAGCTTGAAGTCTCCGCTTGGGCTCCAGGAGGATGAGGGAGCCTCTGAAATAGGAAGCAGGTTTGTAAATATATGTACAATTGCGTTTTTGGGGTGGGGGGAGTTGTGCGCCTTCCATTGTATTCTCAAGGTAGGTCATGAGCCAGATAATGTCAAGAACAACCACCCTACCGGTGAGGCCCCCAGGTGGGGAGCCCTGTCACTTAGAAGAGTCAGAGTTTATTCAACTCTGGACAAAGGTTCTTAGTAGTTCTTTCAATCAGGAGGCTTATTTACCTTCTTAAGTTATCAGTGAAGAAATAAAGTAATAGCCACATTTGATCTTTAATTCTATCTTAAAAATCATGTCCTTTTATTTAGTCTTATTGGTGGGTTGATTTGCAACTGAAATATTAAATTCCTGAACTTTGTTATGTGCTTGAAAGAGCAGAATATTTTCACTCTATTAGAAGGCTGGAGTTACTATTGCTTTATTTTTTGCTATATTCTGAAAAAATATGTGAGGGCTCTGGTCATTCATTGACCTATTCAACTGTGTCTTCCCATATATCCTATACCTGCTACGTTCTGGGGATTTGATGAAGAAGACGACAAACAACACCCTTGTCCTCAGGGGACTTAAGAGTGATGATCTAGAAAGACAAACCTGCAAAAAACATGCAGAGTGTAAGAGCAGGGACAGCTCTGAGGCCGGTGAGGAGCACGTGGTTTGTGGGGGGTAGGGGCCCTAGAGCAAGTGTCCTCCAAGTGGAGCTGGAAGAGTGGGAGCCAGCGAGATGAAGCTGGGGTAGAGGAAGTGTCCTGGGAAAGGGAATGGCAGATTTAAGGATCCAAGAATGAAAGAGGAGCAGAGCTTAGTGTGGAAAGTGAGAGATTAACATGTCTGAAACAGAGAAAGAGAATGAATGGAAGAATGGTTGCCATGGCAACCCACTTCAATTTTTGACAGCACCGAACTGGAAAGTCCTTCCTGACCATTAACCTTTTCACATAAAGCCTTCGGATGCTCCCTGGTAGACAGAAATCTTCATGTGATTAAGACAAACAGCCAAGAATTTCCTCTTCCCATGTATTTAGTCTGAGCAGAACTTTTAAACAAATTTTGGCCGTGCCGTACCCTTGCCATGCCCACCCCCTGGCATGCTGTCCTGAGCCCTGTCCACTTAGCAATAAGGTTTTGTATGTGTTCACCTCCCCCATCAGACTGGGTGCTGTGAAGGGCAGGGATGTGACCAATTCTCTGGGGCATTTGGTGCAGAGCCCAGTACGCAGCAGGTGCTCAATTAGTGCTTTGTGGCCGACCAATGAATGCATGAATGACTTTGATGCTAGTCAGTGAGACGTCTTAGGAGCAGAAGTCAGGATGGAGTGGGACCAGCGGGAAAGCCAGACTAGTCACGGCAGGAGGCGTCAGTGTCACCCTGATGGAGGTGCTTCTATGCCATGGATTTCCTGGATGTCATGATTATATTCCTCAGCTGTTTTTCTCCTCCAAACTGCAGTAGTTCCTTCAGTTATACAGTACTCTAGTTTAACATCCTGCAAATGACTGCCCAACAACCGTGATTAGATTTTAGAGGTCTTGGGAAATTGGCATTACCAACTAACAGAACAGTCCAGTGTGCCAATATGGCAAAGCTAGACTGTGAAACTGGCAGTAACGGCTTTGAAGAGTGGCCCTTTGTTCTGTGTCTGTTATTCTGTCATTTCTTGCTGTTTTGGCTCATGTTGTCTTTTATTTGTGATTATTCTACTGTGGTAGACAGCCTCTAAGGTGACTTGCAGTGATTCCTATACTTTGGTCTTCATGCGCTGTGTAATCTTCCCTCCTTGAGTGTAGACCAAACTCAGCGTCTCACAACTCACCGACAGAATATGGGAAAAGTGATGGCATTAGATGAGGTTATTAAAGAGACTGATTCTACCCTGGGCTTCCTTCTCTCCCAGTCACTCATTTCTTCTGGGGAAAGCCAACTGCTGTGCTGTGAGCTGTTCTATGGAGAGGCAGAGACATGGCAGAGAACCAAGGGATGCCCCTAAGCAACAGGCAGCAAGGAACTACAGTCCGTGAGGAGTCGAATCCTGCCAGCAGCATGTGTGAGGGCTTGGAAGTGGGTCCTCGCCCAGTTATGTTTTCGGTCAGGACTGGAGCCTCACCTTGATTGCAGCCTGCGAGAGACCTGGAGCCAGAGGCACCGAGCTTGGCCACATCTGGAGTCTAGGCCCATAGGGATGATGACATTAAAGTTTCAAGTTTCGAAGTTTGGGGTAACTTTTTATTGAGCAGTAGATACCCCATGTAGGTTTTGATACCATCAATTGGGTGATATTGGAATAAATACCTAAAAATATGGAGTAACTACGTAACTGCCAAGTGGATGAATCCTGGGAAGATTTTTGGTGTGTGTATTAGAGAAAACCTAAGAAAATCAGATAGTAGAAAAATGAACTTTGATTCTGTTGGTGAATGAGGTCTCAGAGAAGTGAGAAATCTATCATGGGAACTAATAGAGGTAGATCGATCTTTGATGTCATGGCAGAAACTTAACCTTCTTGCCTGCTCTGATGGAAGTGGAAGATGAACCAAAAGAACTGAATGATTAAACTAAGGAGTTTTCTAAGCAAAATGTTGAAGGTGCTACTGCCTGGTTTCTTCTAGTTGCTTATAATAAAATGCAAGCAAGAGGACCGATAACTGAGCGAAATACTGATAGAAAAAAAAGGCCAGGACTTTGATGGATTTGAAAATTCTGACTTTGGATGGAAAACAGTGATAAAATTAAGAAATACCTTCTGAGCACTGCCAGGATCTTTCTCCGGTTGAGCCTTCAGATAAGGCTGCAGCCCCAGTTGACATCTTTTGCAGCTTTGTAAGAGACCTTGAGTCAGAGGCATGAGCTGAGTTGTGTTCAGAATCCTGACTCAGACTAAGATAATGTTTAAGTTGCTAAATTTTGGGGTAGCTTATTTTATAGCAATAGGTAGCTAATTCTGTTGTTATCTGCAGGTGGAAGAATGTCCATCTTTAACCATACTAAGGTCAGATGGAATCTATACCAACAACACAGGAAGTTGGTAAGGAGATTAGGTAAAAGCTAATACGCCGAATGTTGTCATCCTACGATATTTCTGTGAAATCTGTCTAGTCCAAAAAGAAAGACCTGAAGGGGCTCACCGCAGGAATGCTGCAAGGAGAGCATAGACCTGTCCTTTGTGCACCAGTAGTGGAACCAAGGTTGACAGGCCCTAGCCGTACACTCAGAGGCTTTAATCTATTAGCATGCCATTCTGAAATAAGAGCAGGCACACAGATATTTGAAGCAAGCATCTAATATGAAAGACATAAACCAAAACCATCAAAGGCAACTTTGAGGAAATGGACACCGTGGAGGAAGGAAAAAATGTCAAGTCTGTCAAATGCTCAGAGCTAAGATAGGAGGCTACAAAGAAGGAACAGACCATAATCAGCTCTTGGAAATTTAAAATTTGGGAGCAGAAACAAAAATTCAATAGTAGGGTCTAAAAACTGTGTGATTGATGATGACAGGGATTTTTTTTTTCCCACAGCAGTATTTTTAGTGCCTTAAACATTGCTTCGTACATGGTAGACACTCAGCAAAAATTTGAGCTAATGAATGAGGGTTGAGAAAGTTGGATAAATCTCTGTAGTAGAGCAGAAAGCTAGGAAAGCAAAGTAAAGCAAAAGTCTTCTGGGAGTCTAACAGCTGGATAGTAGGAACTCTAGAAGGAGTGAATCAGGTGGGGAAAAAAATCACCCAAAAATATTATTCAATAAAAATCCTTCCAAAAGAACGATCTATATTTCTGGAATCAGCACAGTGGATGAAAACAGAGCTTCACTAAGTCCTTTATTTTAAAATTTCAGAACATCAAGGACTACCATGCTGAAAGCTAAAAGACAGTGGAGAAATACTTTCAAATTTGAGAGTAAGATGACTTCCAGTCAAGAATTCCATACTCAATATAAGGGTAGGATGAAGGATATTTTTAGGTATTCAAGACCTCAAAAAATTTGTTTCTATGTGCATCCTTTCTTTTCCTATGAAGCCACTAAAGGGTGTGCTTATCAAAACAGGGAAGTAATCCAAGAAAAACAAAGACCTAGGATCTAAGAAACAGGCTCCAACCCAAGACTGAGGGGAAGGAAATACTCAGCATACTGGTGAAAGGGAGGGGCCAAGATGACGGCTGTGCAGGAAGCCAGAAGGCTCCAGAGAGATTTCATCTTTGGATGAAAAAAAAAGACAGAACGCCTAATGTGGCTGAATGTATCTAGGAACTATACACAATGGGGAAGACTTTGGGGGTGAACTAGTGATCGGTACATACAGAGCACCAACGTGACCGTTGAGCACGGGGCAAACAGTTGTGCAGGAATGGAGGAGCAATAATGGTATGCAAACGGCTAGGCTGTGGAGAGCATCTGTATCCTCACAGTAACGTAGAAACTAAACATCGACCCGGCCAAGTGTGCTTCTAGCTGCAGGAGGAGAGTGTGGACAGGGAGGTGGAAACGTGTGCACCTAGGTGGCGGGTTCTGGAGGAAGGTGAGGAGTTAAATCCTCATCTTTCAGAGGAGTCAGAGTCTAAAAGTCAATAAAGTAGCATTCTGAGCATGTTATTTAGGGACATAGAAATAAATTCAAAAGAAAGTCAGGTAAGAGTTGAAAGCGATTGCCTCCAGGGAGTGGGAAATGAAATGGAGATTGTGGTGCAGAGACCTGCTGTTTTTTAATAATAAGCCTTATAGAACTATTTCCTCCTCAAACCATGTGCATGTAATTCTTTGATAAAAAGATAAATTTAATTAATAAATGAATCAGGTGGTAGCAAAAACATATGACCGATTTATAAATACCCGAGCACGATTTAGGACAGAAAATGCAAGTACCAAAATGCTATGAAGGTAATGAGATGCTTTTCTTCCATTCTCCATGAAATAGATTTTTACTGCTTCAACTGAGAAAATGATATTGGATGCTAGTGAGTTTATAAAAGAACTTACGAAAGTGAACTATCTGTTGTGTTAAAGAAGTATCTTTGACTTGAGCAAAGTATGGAAGACACTTTAAAACACTGCAGGTCAAGGTGGGCTCTTGGCAGAATGCTCTTAAGCAGGACTATAAAATTTTCAAAGAAGAATCTTTCAAAATGAATCTTAGACACAGAACCAAGTTGACATGTTTATTAAGCCCTCAATGCATGCCAAACCCTTGCCAAGAGCTTTAACATAGACCGTGCTACCTATATTCACATCGACATTTAGAGAAGGATATCAAACCCTCAGTATTTAAGTGGATGCTCAGAGGGTTAACTTACTTGGACCCCTTCGAGGGGAGACACTTTTGAACCTTCTCTAGTAAAGGGGATTTTATTCTAAGACTATAAACTAGACTGGAACCTGGAGATCCTCACTAGACTGGTAGATGGTACCAGTTGGATTTAAGCGAGGGTTTGTCTGAGTCCAGGGCTAGGACTTGGGGGAAAAGAGGCAGAGGTTCTTTCCCATGATGTCTGGGTGTGTGTGCCTGATTCTAGTCCTGTGGCTTTAACAAAGTTTAGGGTATGATCTCTGCCTCCGACATCATGGGTGGCCGTGGGTACAGATAAAGAAATAATGGACTAGGGGGGAGGAGATTGGGTCTAGAGTCTGGGCTCTACCCCTAAATTGCTGGGTGACCTAGGACAACCTTCATTTCTCTGTGCCTCTAGTCCTTTATGTTTAAAGTGAAGAGGAAGACTATATTATCTTAGTTTTCTCCCTTTTGGAATATTAGGTGGTTCTGTACTTCATCCCTGATACATAAGAAATGTGACGGTGATCTAAAGAGGTTCGGGGCAGTGGGCACGGGCTTCAGCACCTTCTTCAGAGCTGCCCGGGGTTTGGTACATCTGGCACAGCTCCACAGAGGCAGGCAAAGATCAGGGCAGAACAGCAGTGGGTGGTTTCCTGCTTCCATCTGCTTCTCCGGCATCCTGTTCGTTGGTTCAGCTGTTGTCAGTGGGTGTGTCTGATTGTTGTGGCAGGAAGGCCGTGGCTTTTACATTGGAAGACTTGGGTGTAGCGTCCGGGACTAGCCCCTTGATTCATTGTCTTAGATGCAGTGAACATGGGTCAGGCTTTTACCGTGTGTCAGGCACCCCTGGAGGAGGTAGAGAGGAAGACGGCAGGACTCTGCCCTCTGGAAGCTCCTGGTGTAGTACAGGGGAGAGGTTTCTAAACAAACGACTACAAATGCTCAGTGTGTCTGTGAAAGGAACCTCTGCAGGGCGTCGGACAGAAGGAGGTGGTCAGAAAAGGCCCTTGAGGAGAGGTGTGAATTACTCTTGACAGGAGTGAGGGTGACCTGGGGGGGGCAGCGAGAGCTTTCCAGGTCGGGGCAACAACATGAGCAAAGACAAGGGGGTACAAAGCAACAGGCCCTGTTCAGAACACACCCGTGGAAAAGGTGGGTCTCTGCTGCGTAACTGTGAAGGGTCCTCTTCCTGGGAGAAATTCAGGCGTCGTTAGGGATCGGTGACGGAGAGCTTTAAGAGAAGGTGGAGACATGGTGGATTTACTTTTACAGCAGAATGGGGGCTCCATCGCCATATAGATGTTGACCCTTTGTTCTTCAGAAAGCTCAAAACCAGTGTTTGACACTAGAATATTATTTGGGGCTAGACCTGGTCACAATACCTTTACGTCTCTCCACCTGTATCTCTGCTTCCCTCCAGAATGTGGATCTCAGCCCTCCAAGGTGGTGTGGCCAAGGCCTCCGGAGGGTGGTATTTTAATGTCAAAGAAAGGAGGGGGTGCTCAGTGACTTCATGGCCTGGAGGCTCCTGCTGGACCCTGGTTTTGATGCATCAATTATCTACCTCCTCCAGTCACAGTGACTGGGTTCCAGGGGAAGTTTCTGGGGATGGCCAGGAGGCAGCAATGCCCACTTTAGGCCTCTGTTCAATGCCGAGGTAATTGGTGCAGCTTAGCATCGCCGTGGGGCTCCCACAGACCAGCACCAGTTGGCAAATGTTCACGCCGGTAGCATCTGTTCTGATGAAGAGTTTGAACACCGCTCATTCTCCTACAGGCTCCTTGCTCACACCTTCTCTCTGTTCCCCCTGACTCTTTCCCCTTTTGTCTTACAGTGTTTGCATGTGTGAGAGAGACCCATTCCAATCTTTTCTAGTAAAGGGGATTTTATTCTAAGACTCTAAACTAGAATAGAACCTGGAGATCCTTCCAGAATGGAAGCTGTCCTAGCGATTAGTGTTGATCCCCAGCTTACTGATGGGGTACCGGCTCTTTCTCTTCTTACCACCGAGTGATTCCCTCCAGACTCTGCATCTTTTCTCTACCTCAGGCTGTTGCTTGCCGAGACCCTGAATGGCTCTGTATTACCTTACGGTGCTTTCCCACCTTCAGCTCCCACCGCTAACTGGCCCGTTCCAGCAGTTTCCAGGTTGAAACTGTGACAGATGGAACGTGATTGGCCCAGTTCTGCGGTTTATTCCAGGATCACTGGTTATGCTCACTTCGATCCCCTCACCTCTGATCACGAGGGGCCATGGCTCTGGGTAACCAGGCCTCATGATCTGTGTTGGAGTGAACTGTGGTGGACAGGTTCTGTGTGTGACATCTCCCTGGACAGGCTTCCCTGGAGACAGCACTGCGCAAGAACTACTGCGTCCTTCTGGCCGGAGGACTGGGATTAAACATCCTTAGCAAATTAAATCAAGACCCCTGGTGGGACTGTAGATAATGTCTTTGTATTTATCTTGTTTTGGAACATTTTAGCTCTAGATTATACTTCTAATTTTCTTTTTTAAGTTTATTTTAAGAGAGAGAGCTAGAGCGAGTGAGCTCGAGCGGGGGAGAGGCAGAGAGGGAGAGAGAATCCCAAGCAGCTTCAGCGCTGTCAACACAGAGCCTGATGCAGGGCTTGGACTCACAGTCCGTGAGATCATGACCTGAGCCAAAACCAAGAGTCGGCTGCTTAACGGACTGAGCCCCCCAGGCATCCCAGCTCCAGAGTATACTTTTGGTCCTAATAATCTTCCAGGTCGTTAAGAATAAAGCATCTTGAAAATCAAGTCAGTGACTGTCTTTTCCAAATGTGTCCCTGGATTCTCAGAGATCTATGCTTTTGCTGTGAGGCAATTGGCCCAACCTGGATCCTAAGTTCACACTCAGAAGTGGTCAAGAGATAGCAGTTTCTGCTGATTGAAGGAATCTATCAGTTGAATACCCTAAGATACAGAGGTGATTTCTAGCAAAGGTTTTTGTGACACTAATTTGTTTTACTCTGACAACTTGATTAATCAGTTTTATTGTGACAACTTGTTTTGCTGCAGTGCTGCCTAATCACGGATCTGTCACCAAAATACTTTATGGCTTCCTTGTTTTCCATCACAAATCAAAAACTCCAGCGACAGCTCACCAACATAAGAAGCAGCGATAATTAAGATGCATTCCGACAGAATTAGGAGGCATTCAGTTGGGTGATGTTATTAGGAGAGATTGCACTTGGAGAGAAAGAACAATCAGACTGCATTCTTTCTAAGTAATTACACAGCTTCCCTGGCGAATCCCAAATGCCACACCTGTGCAAAAGTTCAGGGGGCGAGCGGGGAGCAGTGCAGTCACCTCTGCTGGGTGCGTTGGGTTTTCCCTGCTGGATCTGGGAAGAGCAGAGCCTCTGCTCCTCTCTGATGGCCAAGAACCAGAGCCGTGAGGATCCCACCACTAGACAGCAGGAAGTAGAGAAAACTTGGAGGACTGGAGAGGGGACTGTGGGTAGAGCTCAGGAATCTCCTTCCCACCTGTTCCCCGGGGGCTGTGCAGGGAGCAGTGGGAGGGTGGCAGACAAGGGTCTGGAGAAGGGTGTGAGGGTGTGCGTCTTCCAGAGGGCGCACAGCAAGTGATCATTTTAAAGATCTCAGAAAATGAGTTTTCTGCCCTTTGCTTTTACCTCCAGCAGGGGTGGTGACACGATGCACTGAAAGCGTGGTCCCTCTGCCGTCTGAAATCCACTAGACTGTTAGTATTTATAAAACACAAAACGGCACAATGCTTACTCATCCCCAAGCACTTCCAGCATGCCAGGTACTGTATAAGCACCCCTGTATACATTCTATTATTAACCATCACGCTAACTGTATAGTGGGCATTATTAGCTCCACTTCCCAGGAAAGGAAACTGAGGCTTGGGGAGGCTAAAGAGCTTGTTCAAAGCCTTGAAGCAAGTGTCACGATTCAAATGCAGGTTGGTCTGACTCCCAGGCTTGTTTTCATCGGCCTTCATCGGGTCTCCCCTCCGAGTCTCCCGGCCTGGGGCAGTCCCGTCGGCAGCCTGATTGCCTGCTCACAGGGAAGGGCACCGCCAGCATGGTATTGTCTGCCATCTGTTCAGACGCAGGTGGGGAGGCTCCCTGACTCACGTGCAGTCAGGTGGGTGGGCGCAGCAGGTCCAGCCATATGAGCAGAAGTGCAGGGGGCAGGAGAGCCCGGCTCTGTTACATCAGGTGGCCTGTCTCCTGTGCCATTCTAAGTTATGAATGGGCGATGTGCACTCTCCCGGGGAGGGCCCTGATTTGCAAGAGCTATGGAGATGAGTGTTATGATAAGCAGGACATTTATGGCCCCAGATGCCACAGGGCACAAAAGTCAATATGTTACATGCTCATTTAGCACGCCTGACTCTAATGGAACAGGTTGGAAATAATTGGCTTTTTAAGAAATGCTGCATTTCATTTCATTTCAGTCAGAAGGCACATACCCGCTGGGCGGTTATAACTCCAGCCTTCACAAATTTACCTCATTCTGAGGTTGGCAAGTGGGGGAAAGAAGTATATGTGTAGGGGCAAGAGGGCAGAGAAGGTGTCCCCGTAAGACAGGTGCGAAGCTGGATGTATTTTCATGGTTGTGTAAGGCTCCTCAGTTCCTTGATGGGTGGACATTTTCTAGCTGGTGGAATTTCCTCAAATATGCGATCAATTATTTCCCTACTAGATGATTGAGGTCTGGCATCCCTGGACTTAGGTGGCTGGAAATAATTTCCCTTTTCCGTTTTCATTAATTTCCAGTTGAAGTCAATCTGTGAAGTGGTGAATGGCACAGTGCTTGACAGTGTTAAGTTTTAGAGTCAACAAGAGGAGCTCCTTTTGTCAGTCTAGCTAGTAAAGTGGAATCTACACCAGTTATTTCTACAGGGAGAATTGGATGTAGGGAATTGGTGAAACCATGGAGGACTGGAGAAGCAGCAGGGCAACATGGGGCGCGAAGCAGCTGCCGCCCTAGGACTGGGGAACTAAGGGATGTGTTGTTCTTAGAGCCCAGAAGCTCTGGGAGGATCCCACATTGTTGGGACTCAGACTTTCAGAGGAAGGGATTCTGCCTGGCTGGTGCTAGAACCCCAGGAGCTCCGAGCAAGGGCCTTAGCCGTCCTCTGGATCCAGGGATCAGATCTCTGTGGAGGAGGCTCTACTGGGTAATACTGGTACCTCTGGACGGTGCAAGGGGTCTGATTCTGGGAGTGTGGAGAGAAGCTGGAAATGGAACCAAATCCTGTGATTGCTGCTGCCTGGGCAGGTTACTGCTTTGGGGTGAGGCTGGTGGGCTGAGGCAGTGGAAGGGAGGGAGCGCCCCTCTCTCCTCTAACCCAGAGTCCCTCTAGCTCCCCCTACTGGTAGAGCCTAACAAGGGCACCTACTGGCAAAGCAGAGACTTGGTTTGCAGGTTCCCAGCACCACCCCCTCCCCCTCTAGCTGACAGAGCGCAGTCTGAGAGTGGGTATGAGAGGGAGAGACAGCAGCTTAATAACAAGTACAGCTCCCCGTACAAGACAGCATGGTGGCTAAGAGCACGCACGCAAGACACAAGCGTCTCAAATCTGATTAAGACCCTAACTTGTGTGTTTAATGTCACTGCCCATTGAGGGCAAAGAAAACCATGCTGAGATTTGATACCTTTGCTCCATTGCGATGGAGGCTGCATGGGGGCCCTCTTCTGACTAGATTCGGTATCCTTGGCTAAATACATGGATACTTTTATCTGACTGGGTGTTTTCTTCTTGATGATCTGGAGTCCTCGGAAGTTGTGGTTGGTGCCAGAAGTATGATTGGCACCAATCTCCCCTCCCCCCATGTTTAGATTTTTTGGAGGGTGTCAGGAAAGTGAAGGAGAAAGTGAGGTCCTAGGAGTGTTTTAATCAAGGCTATTGCATGAGAGCCACAGGGACCCTGTAAGATAGGGAGGCTGACTTCAAAGAGAAAATTGAAGAGCTGGTGTTCTGTTATTACTTTAACATGTGTGAATTAATCTTTGTTTTTATAGAAAGTCTTTTGAGAGCTACGACCTTGGCTTTCACTGTTCTGTGCAAGCCGAATGAGCTTTTTAAAATGGCTTTCAGAAGATAGAGTCTCAGAAATAATTCTCAACTTTACAAAGGTGACTTTTAAGTAGAATATTAAAAATACCAAATTGAGTAGTTTCACAGTAGCTCAACTAAAGTGTTAGGTAACTAACTTTGGCCATAGTTTGGTGAAGAGAAAGATGTCTGTTTTTGGAATGGAGCTAAGAGAAACAAGAGGAGGTGACCACAAGCCTGTATAATAATTATCATCCGTTCATCTCCAGGATTAGCGGTCTTGGGAAGGTCACATCCCCTCCCACTTTATTTGGGTCACTTTAGAATCTTGACTAAGGCCCTGGCTTTTGCAACTTTGGCTCTTAAGATGACAGTGTCTGTCAATTCATACCTGGACCTACCTGGCTTAGCTGAAAAAGAGGCAGCGGTAGATGGTGGAGGAAGCTGACAGAACCTGTAAAGAAACCATGTTCTCCAGCTTCTGAAAAAGAAGTGAGAAAAGAAAGGGACGGTTATTGGCTTAGATGAGGAGTTGTTCAGAAATCTGGTCTCCGTGACTGAGGGCAGGCTGAAAGCCAGCTACGGTCACCACGCCTCTTTTCCTTCGAGAGGTTTGATGGCTTCCAGTGGAAGTGAATGATAATGTCCCTTGCTTAAGTGCATAAAACTAGTAACTGAGAAAATATCTTCATTTAGAGAACTTGGATGTGCAAAAAAGGAAACTCTACTATTAGCTTCTAAAGAGGTAGTTTATTCTAAATAAGTTTCTAGGGACCACCTAAGTGGAGGCTTTGTCAAAAAAAGAAAAAAATAGTGGGAGGGGCGCCTGGGTGGCTCAGTTGGTTTAGGGTCCAACTCTATTTCAGCTCAGATCATGATCTTTTAGTTTGTGAGCGTTAGCCCTGCATTGGGCTCCCCACTGTCAGTATGGAGCCTACTTGGGGTTCTCTCTTTTCGCTCTGACCCTCCCTCTGTTCATGCTCTCAGGCATGCGTGCTCTTTCTCTCAAAATAAATAAATTTAAATAGTGAGCACAGTCCCATTCATTTCAAAGATAGTTTAATACCTGATTAACTGGATTTGGCGAAAGAGTCTCCCACACTTGTATATCTAGTTGGGAACTACCCACGGGATCACCCTGAAGAATGTGACTACATTTCTTCTCTCTTCTAGTTGAGCAGTTAGCCCAAAATGCAGACTAGTCATGGAAATCTTTATTCCACGTTTCTTGCTGTAAAAACAAAAGGGCTAAAACCTATTTTGATTGTCGGAGAAGTCAACATTGGATGGTATAAAATGTAACATGAACCTAATGCTCAGATTGAAGTGTGTTCACCTTAAATGTCTTTGATTGTTTGAGTTTGTTCTGGGGGAGCCCACCCAGTGCTGCACAAAGAAATCTTAAGGGGCCTTATGGAAATTATTCCACTTGAACTGTAGGGGAAGCTATGAAAATCACTTATTTTTTATTTTATTTTGGTTTTTTAAAAAAATTATTTCATTTTGTTAAGAGAGAGAGAGTAAGTAGGGGAGAGGGGCAGAGGGGCTGGGGGAGAGAGAATTTTAAGCAGTCTCCGAGCTCAGTGCAGAGCCCAGCCAGAGCTCAGTGCCACCAGCCTGGGATCACGACCTGAGCCAAAATCCAGAGTTAAATGCTCAACGGATTTTGAAAAGTTGGGCTAGCACAGGGCAAGAACAATGAATATCAATTTATCCAGAGGAAATTGTAGTTCCAAACTAAAGCTCCTTATGATAAAAACTAAATAGTGACTCTAGTAATCCTGAAAATGAATTAGAGAAGTGTTGTTGTTGCTGTTTTCATTAAAACCTATGAAGCTAATATTGGCTGTTTCTACATTTCCTTGCTATTGTTACTTTTTGCAGAGATATTGTTCAGGACACTGGGCACAGCCTCAGCCTGTCCCGCCGGTAGAACTGTGTCCTCACTAACCAGGAGTTTGATTCACTCTGAGATGCCAGGTATTTTACGCCTGTGTATTTACTGGAGGGACGTTGGGATTGCTTTTTTCTTTTTAGATAGTAGGTACTTGAGTGGTATTGACGAGAGGGGTGGCCCATAAATCTGGACACGTTAGAGCTAATTCCAGTACTGGAGCCAGAGGTCAAAAAGGAACTAAAACGAGAGCTTTAAAATGTGAAGGCAGGAGTATAATTTGGACACAGGATTTGGTATATGAAAATATGGCGTGGTGCGTCAGACTTAGAGAAGAGACACATAATTAGTAAAAGTAAAGGCAAAACTTAAATATAGGAGTCCCTATCACTCCCCCCCCCCCTTGTCCCCGGCTTTTCGTTCTGTGGTGTCATTTGCCTGCAGTCAGTGGTGGTCTGAAAGCAGACGACCCCCCTCTGACATTCCGTCAGAAGACTGATCGTGGCCCAAGGCATCCATGTGGTCATGCTGGCGTTTTCTCCTCTGACGTCCGCAGCAAAGGAGGATGGGTAGGTACAGTGCAATAAGACATGTTGAGAGGAAGACCATGTTCACAAACTTCTATTATAGTTTATTATAACTGCTCTATTGTTAATCCCTTACTGTGCATAATTTACAAATTAAACTTCATCATAGGCAGTATGTATAGGACAAAGCAGTGTACATATAGAGTCTGGTCCCATCTGTGATTTCAGACAGCCACTGGAGGTCTTGGAGAGTACCCCTTGTGGATGGGGGGGGGGATATTGTATCAACACGATCCCACATTTTGGAAAAATAATTTCTTTTCTGATGTCACCAAATTATCTCATGTGCTTCTATGCAACAGTATACTCCTCTAGTAAGCCACATTTGGGTTTCTACTAGCATTTCCACAGAAAGGAGCCAGGTTTCCTTGGAGAAGAGCTGGCTCTGTATTTGGGGCATGGGAACTGGAGATGTACTGAACTAATAATGTGAGCCTCAAAAAAAGTAAATAATGACTATGATGCATCATAACAAGTTTATGCAGGACCACAAATCTACACTGATGCTCAAAGAAGACAAATCGTATGAATTGTGCTGACGCGAGGCAATGGTTTGGGGCCAGGTTACAGAAATTATGCACGGACCGACCCATGTGGTGGAGGCACAATCACTTCCAAGGGTCAGAGGGTGGACTGTGGGGAGGTAAATTGGTCATCGGTGGTTCTCAGCACATGCTTACGATCATAATTACCCAGATAAAGGGGTATTAAATCACAGAGCATGGAGTTCTTGGAGGGAAACGGAGTTTTTGGATGCTGGAAAGCTCTATGCGGAGTTGTTGTTCAGAGATGCTTGAAATTGGCCTTAACTTTCTCCCCTAATAAACCTGTCCTCGCCCAGGATGAGTTGGACCTGGGAGGTAGGAGGATCCCATACATCCTTTGTAAGAGTCTCAACTGCTTGTGTAAGTTCTTCACGAATTTCCTGATTATCTTCAAAGGTCTTCCTTCTGCCTCCATCTCTTTCTCATATTTTCAATCTCTTCCTCTCCGCTGGTTACTTCTCCTCACCTTGTAAACCTGTTCAGACCTCTGCTCTTTCATAAACAACAACAACAACAAAGCTAAGAAAACAAAAACATGAAGGAAACCTTAATGAAAAGCAAGGTCCCAAACCGAAACCCACAACCCCCCCCCCCCCGCCCAGATTCCACATCTCCATTTTCTTCCCCTTAATCTTTCTTCTCATCTGAATATTTTTGCCTTAAAAAAACTATCAAGATTTTAATTCTGACTTTAAGAAAAACCCCACAAACCTCCGTAGAGATAGTATTTATATTAAACAGAGATGATGCACTTAAACAGTCGGCCTCCACTTCCATCATTTCAAAGCATAATTTGGGGGGTCATTTTTCCTGTTCTTTTAAATTTTATTTATGCTTTAAAGGTTTTCATTGAAAAACACATAAATTTTGCCATCTTAACCATTTCAAGTGTAGAGTTCAGTAGTGGTGAGCGCATCCACATTGCTGTACAGCCCGGATCCAGAACTCCTCACCGTTGAAAACTGAAACGCTATACTTATCACACAAGTCCCCTCCCCGCCGCAGCCGCTGTTCTCCTGGTCTCTTGGATTTTGACACCATGTAGGTGGAGTCATACGGTACTTGTCTTTTTGTGACTGGCTTATTTTGCTCAGCACTTGTCCGTTCATCTATCCATGTTATAACATGTGTCAAAATTTTCTTCTTTTGAAAGGATAAATAATATTCCATTGCATGTCTATACCACATTACTTACTATTCATCCATTGATGAATCCTTTAGTTTCTACCTCTTAGCTACTGTGTATAATGCTGCGTTGAATATAGGTGTACAAATAATCTCTGAGATGGCTACTTTTAATCCTTTTGGGTTTATATCTAGGAGTGGAATTACTAGATCATACGGTAGCTCTATTTTTAACTTCTTTTTTTAAAAATTAATATTAGAGTGAGCAGGGGAGGGGCAGAGAGAGAGAGAGAATCCCAAGCAGGCTCTATGCTGACAGCACAGAGCTGGATGTGGGGCCCGAGCCCATGAACTGTGAGATTATGACCTGAGCCAAAATCAAGAGTTGGACGCTTAACTGACTGAGCCACCCAGGTGCTCCCATCTTTAATTTCTGAGGAATTGCTATGCTGTGTTTTTAATAGTGGCTATATCATTTTATATTCCCACCAACAATGCATAGAGTTCTAGTTTCTCCACAGTCTTGCCAATTTTTTTTTTTAAATGTTTATTTTTGAGGGAGAGAGTGCCAGGCTACATGTGTATGTGAGTGGGGGAGGGGCAGAGAGAGGGCGAGGAAGACAGAGGATCCAAAGCAGGCTGTACCTTGACAGCAGAGAGATTGATGTGGGATTTGAACTCATGAACTGTGATATCATGACCTGAGCTGAAGTCAGACGCTTAACCAACTGAGCCACCCAAGTGCTTGCCCTACTTTTTTTTTTTTTTTATAGTAGGCATCTTAGTGGCGTGAGATAATCTCTTGTTATGGTTTTGGTTTTCATTTCCTTAATTATTAGTAAAAGTAAGCATCTTTTCATGTGCTTATTGGCTATTTGTTTATCCTCTTTGGAGACATGTCTATTCAGGCCTTTTGCATTTTTTAACCAAGGCGTGTGTGTGTGTGTGTGTGGTGACTGAGTTGTAGGAATTTTTTATATATTCTGGATACTAACCCCTTGTCAGATGTATGATTTATAAATATTTTCTCCCAGTATGTAGTTAGTTGCCTTTCATTTTATTGATGGTGTTCTTTGCATAGAAGTTTTAAATTGTGATGTAGTCCAGTTTATCTTTTTTCTTTTGTTGCCTGTTCTTTTGTTACCCTATTTGAAACATTATTGCCAATTCTAATGCCATTAAACCTCCCCATTTTCTTCAAAGAGTTTTATCGTTTTAGCTCTTACACTTAAGTCTTTGATCAATTATTAATTTTTGTATATGGTATAAGACAAGGATTCAGTTTCATTCTTTTATTCATAGATGTTCAGTTTTGCAACACTTCATGTCGAGAGGCAGTCCTTTCTTTGAACTCTTGGCAGAAATCATCTAACCGTGTAGATGAGGGTTTATTTCTGGGCTGGTTTATTCCATTGGTCTGTATATCTGTCTTTATGATAATACCACTGTGTTTTGATGGCTGTAGATTTGCAAGAAGTTTGGAATCAGAAAGCCTTAGACATCCAACTGCATTCTTCTCCAGGATTGTTTTGGCGTTGTTTGGGTCCCTTGAGATGCCATATGAATTTTAGGATGGAGTTTTTTATTTCTGTAAAATATGCCTTTGAGAGTTTGATAGGGATTGCATAGAATGTGTAGATCACTCTGGACAGTACTGATGTTTTAACAGTATTAAGTCTTCCGTGTACATGGGATATCTTTTCATTTATTGGTATCTTTATAGTTCTCAGTGTACGAGTGTTTTGCCTTCTTGGTTAAGTTTATTCCGAAGTAGTTTATACTTTTTGATGCTACTATAAATGAAATGATTTCCTTTTCAGATTGTTCATTTGTTAGTGTATAAAAATGCAACCAACTTTTGCTTTTTTAAAAAAAATCCTGCAACTTTATTAAACTAGTCTATTCTAACAGTGTATGTGTGTGGTATCTTTAGGATTTTCTGTATATGATATCGTCTGTGAACAGATATTTTACTACAATTTGGAGATCTTCTATTTCCTTTTTCTTGCTCTATTGCTCTGGATGGGACTTCTGGCACCATGTTTAATAGACATGAGAGCAGGCACCCTTGTTTTCTGTTCTTGGAGGAAACACTTTTAGCTTTTCATCATTGCGTATGTTACCTCTGAGCTTTCCATATATGGCTTTCGTTATGTTGAGGTAGTTTCCTTCTATTTCTAGTTTGTTGAGTGTTTTTATCATAAAAGGGTGTTGTATTTTGTCACATGCTTTTTCTGTACCAACTGCGATAATGGTGTAGTTTTCTCTCTTCATTCTGTAACGTGTATACTACAGTGATAGCTTTTGGAAGGTTTACCCTTAGATTCAAGGAATAAATCCTACTTGGTCGTGATGATCCTTTTAATGTGCTGCTGAATTCTATTTGCCAGTATTTTGTTCAGGATTTTTGCGTCAATATTCATTAGGGATATTGGTGTAATTGAAGTCTTGATGTCTGACTTTGGTATAGGGTAATGCTATTCTAGAAGAGATTTGTAACTTTTTCTTTAATTTTTTGGGAGAATTTGACAAGGATTGGTATTCTTCTTAAATGCTAAGTAGAATTTGCCAGTGAAGCCATGTGTTTCTGGGTTTTTCTTTTGCTGGGGGAGGTTAATTACTGATTCAATCTCGTTACTAGAAATAGGTTTTTACTATTTTCTATTCATGATAAACTCTTGGAGGTTGTATATATCTAGAAATTTGTTCATTTGCTCTAGATTATCCAATTTGTCAGTTTATACTTGTTCATAGTATTCTCTTCTAATTGTTTTATAATTGTTTTCATTTCTGTAAAATTGTTTGTAATGCCCCTTATTTCATTTTTTATTTTAGTTGTTTAAGTCTTCTCTTTTTTTCTCAGGTAATCTAGCTAATGAGTTGTCCATTTTAGGATTTTTTTTTTTACCCCCCTGAAGAACCAATTCTTGGTTTCATTGATTTTTTTCCCCCTCTACTTCTTTTCTATTCTCTATTTTGTTTAACTGCTCTAATCTTTATTTCCTTCTGCTAGCTTTGGGTTTATTTTGTTCTTTTTCTAGTTTCTGAAGGTATAAAGTTAGCTTGTTTGATTTGATATCTTTATTCTCAGTACGAGCTTTTATAACTGAGTCACCTTCTCAGGACCGCCCTCACGAGTTTTGGTGCCCTGTGCTTTCATCTTCTTTGTTTCCAGATATTTCCTAGTTTCCCCTGCAGTCTCTTCTTTGACACATTGGTTGTTTAAGAGTGTTGTTTCATTTTCATGCTTGTGGGTAATCCAGTTTTCCTTTTGCTACTGATTTCTAGTTTCATTTCTCTGTGATCAGAGAAGACACGTTGTTTGATCTCAGTACTTTCAAGTTTATTAAGACTTATTTTGTACACTGGAGAAAAATGTACACTTGAGAAAAATGTGTTTTCTGTATTTGGGTGTTCTGGATATGTCTGTTTGGTCCAATGTTCAAGCCTTCTTTTTCCTTATTGATTTTTTCCTGGTTCCCTTTTAACTACTTTAAGTGTCCAGCAGCACCCCCTTATCCACAGTTCCCTCTTCTGTGGTTGCAGTGGCTTGTGGTCACCCACAGTGTGGAAGCAGATGACCCTTTCCCTGATGTGTTATTAGAAGTCAGTAGTGACCGAACACTAGGTCACAGTGTCCCTCACATCACTTTATCTCATCACATAGGCATTTTACAAACACCCTCACAAGAAGGATGAGTAAAGCAAAATAAGTATTTTGAGAGACCACATTCATATCACTTATTAGTGTATTGTTATAATTTTATTTTCTTATTAATTATTTTACTATACCTAACTTATGAATTAAACCTTATCATGGGTAAGTACATGCAAGGAAAAACAACATAGTACATATAAGGTTTGGATTATCCATGGTTTCAGGCATCCACTGGGCATCTTGGACTGTATCCTGTATGGATAAGGGGGAACTATGTGTTCACCATGTTCTATGGTCTATCCAATACCACTATCCAATTCCATAACTTAAAAAACTTTTTTTTTTTAATGTTTAGTTTTGGAGGGGAGAAAGACAGAGTGTGAGCAGGGATGGGGCAGAGAGAGGGAGACAGAGAATCTGAAGCAGGCTCCAGGCTCTGAGCTATCAGCATTGAGCCCACTGTGGGTCCTCGAGCCCATGAGCTGTGAGATCATGACCAGAGCTGAAGTCGGACACGTAACCGACTGAGCCACCCAGGTGCCCTATCACTTATTCATGATCCCAAACAGAGACTGTGCACCCACTAAACAGTAACTCCCTGTTTGTCCCTTTCTCCAGCATTTGGCAGTCTGTTCTGCATTCTGCCTCTATAAATCTGTGTGTTCTAGGTACCTCCTATATGTGGGGTCAAACGATGTTTGTTCTAGTTTTTATTTATGGCCAATTTCACTCAGTTTTTCAAGATTGGTCTATGTTGTAGCATGTTTCAGAATCATTTTTAAGGCTATAATATTTCATTGGATGTATATACCACATTTGGTTTATCCATTCATCTCTTGAACATCTAGATTTTTTCCTACATTTTGGTTATTATAAATGCTACTGTGAGCACTTGCATACAACTCTAAGTGTCTGCTTTTAATTCTTCTGGGCATCTTCCAGGGAGTGGAATTGCTGCAGCACGTGGTGCTTCTGTGTCTAACTTTTTGAGGAGTTGCCAAACTGTTTTTCACAGCGGCCACGCTGTTAACACTCCCACTAACAGTGAATGGGGGGGGGGGCATTTTTTCATGTTTAGTCCTAAGTTTTAAAATTGTTATTTTACTTCTACATGTTGTTTAAGCACCACGGCATATAGTTATTGTCCTTGAAACAACCAGTTATCCTTTAAGGAGATTTGAAAATTGAAAACTTTTTTTTAATCTTTCAGATTTACAATTTCTGGCACCCTGTTTTCATTTTTGTAGACCCAGTTCCCATCTGGCATTGTTGTTTTTCTATCTGAAGAACTGCTAACATGTTTTTGGGAAGGTCTCTCAGCTTCTGCTTCTCAGAAAAAGTCTAGTTTGCCTTCATTTTTGATATTTTTGTTGGGTGTAGAAATGCAGGTTGACAGTTTTTCTACTTTAAAGATATCACTATTTTCTTCTGGCCTGCATAGCTTCTGACAAGAAATTTATGAATTGCCTATTTTTTTCTCTGTAACTTTTTTCCTGTTTGTTTTTAAGATTTCCTTTTTATTCCTGGCTCTCAGAAGTTTGATTGGATTGTGCCTTGTTCTGGTTCTTTGTATTTATTTTTGGCTTTTTTGGGCTTCTTGGATCTGTGGATTTATCATTTCTATCAACTGTATAAACACTTTGCTATTTTATTAAATAGTTTTTCTGTTGTTCCCTCCCTTCTCTTACTCAGACTTAAATTACACAGATTGTAGACTGCTTAGCATTTTTATCTTTGGCTACCTGCTCTGTTCTTTTTCCCTTTTGCCTTCCATGCTTCATTTTTGGTTGGCATTCCCGTAGTATCTAATCTGCTAATCTGAGGCAATGAATTTTTCATTTCAGCTATTTTATTTTTTGTTTTTAGGAGCTCCGTTTGGGTTGTGTGTGTGTGTGTGTGTGTGTGTGTCTTCCATTTGCTTCCTCACCATGTTCACGTTTTTCTCTGCATTCTTGTGTATATTAATTATACTAGCTATTCTGACATTATTGTCTGCTAATTCTATCAATTCTGTAACTTCTATTTCTCAAGACTGACTTTTTAAAATGCATGTGTTAGGGTGTTCAAAAATGGCTTGGCACTAGTCATACGTGATCACAAAAACTTGTTTACATCAATTCTAGTTCTATTTCTTTGTCCCACCCCCCACCCCGGTTTTATTTAAATTCAAATTAGTTAACAGATAATGTAGTATTAGTTTCGGGAGTAGAATTTAGTGATTCATCACTTACATACAACACCCAGTGCTCATCACAAGTGCCCTCCTTAATGCCCATCACCCACCCACCTTCCTCCATCAACCCTCAGGTTTTTTGTTTTATAAACTTACTTAGAAGTTACCACATTCTACCTATATTTGTATGACTTAAATATTCTTGAAAATGTTGAGAGATGTAAATATTTTTTGAGCATAGCTGCCTATGTTACATATCATTCATCTGACTTAAATATTCCAAAAATTAGTAAAATCTATTCCAGGTAGTGAAGCACATTGGATAGTCTATACCTGTCCCTTCTTCCCCTCCGTGTCCCCTTCCCCTGTGTGTTAGTGGCTCTCCAGCCCCGCTGAGCCCTGTCCTCCTGATCTTCACCTCCCTCCCGTGTAGGATCCTCTGTTTCCTAGATTTTGTATATTCCTTTTCTGGTTAGCTTCTTTTCAATGGATACACTGTCAAGCTAGCTCCTAAGGAGGTGAAATTTGCATGGGATGCAAATTTTTGGAAACCATACTTTCTGCAATTACCTATATTCTACTCTTTATTTCACACTTGATTGATAATTTGTCTGAGTGTATGTTGTAGCTAAAACAATTTCTCTCTGACAGTGAAGAGAGTATTCTGTTGCATTCTTCCAGTGGGACTGATTCCAGATAGGCTGTCTGTGACCTATTTTCCCCCCTTCATGGAGCTTTTGAGAACAAAATTTTAGTCCTGGTATTTTAAAATTTCAAAATTTATTTGCATTGGTATAGTGTAGTTTTTTTTTTTTTAACCTTTTAGACACAAGTTGTAACTCCTTAAATTGGAAATTTCTACATTTGGAGGAATCTAAAAATATTTTTTCAAATAGCGTTATCACCTCTGCTTTTCTCTCTTTCTGGATATTTTGATGTTGAGCCTCCTGGATTGATCTTATCACTCCTATTATTTTACTAAATTTCTTTGTCTTTTTGTTTTTTTTTCGGGGGACAAGTACTCACGTTTGTTTCTCAATTTTCCATTTTATTCCAGTTACTATGAATATTTTTTTAATTATTTTAAGACTTTATTCGGACTGTTCCTTTTTATGACAACCTATTTTTGCCTGTTGTGTCATGAACATAATCTTATGTCTCTGAAAACATTAGTTTAAAAAATTCTTCTTTCTTTATTGTCTCCATTTTCTTTCTGTTTCTTTCCTTATTGATTTGATCTTGTTTTTCATCTTTGAAGGTTTCTTCTAAGGTCATCATACTCTTGGTCGACCCCTCCTAATTAAGGGCAAGACACTTCTGAAAGCTCCATCACGGGTGTTTCTTGCTGTCTGGTGTGCGTCACTGTGGGCTGGTCAAATGAAGTCCCTGCTGCCTTATTTTGAAACTCAGAAATATCGGTTTCTGTAAGTCTTTTCTCTTGGGATGTTCAGTTTCCCCAGAGAAGAATCCATCAATTTCCTGTCTGAAATCTGTTTACTTAGGATTATATCTTGGAGCAAAGCAATGAAAGGAGGCTGAATCTTAGTTTCCTCAAATCCTGATTTTAATTAGGCATCTGTCCTTCACTGTTAGTTGGCCTGTCTCCCTGAATATGGAGCCCATTTGGTTTGGTGTCATCACAAAATGAACCATTGATCTCATTTTGGGTTGGGGAGAATTGGTTGCTGGGCTTTGTTAAGAAGGGAGAAAAGTACACAGAGATCTACTCTTCCACTTTAATTAATTCACCTTTTTCAGCCCCAGCCCCACCCCTGCCTTCCCTGACTCCTAGGGCTGCGACCCTGGAGAGTTTCCAGCTGCATCGCTGTGTGACATTGGGGGCTCTGCCTCTGGTACCAGCTTTCCAGGGGCTGCTCTTTCCTCTTCTTTATCTCTTCTTTATCGCCCATCATTTGGTGCCATCTCTCATTTTCCATTCTCTTTGTCCTTGTCGGTTTATAGCATTTTAAATTCTATATTCTCATTTTATTAGAATATTGGGAAGGAAAAGAGATAAATTTATATGTTCAATTAGCCATATTTAACTGATAATTGGCCTTTTTCTTTCCTTTAATTTTCAAGCTTTTTTGGTTCTCATTACTTACATAAAAAGCTCTACATGAACTACATGAAACTATGTGAAAAAGCTCATTTTGACCACAGTCCAAGCTTCCATTTTTAGGTGGGAATACAGTCCCACTCCTTGGCTTTATTCAGGGAGACAGAGTCCAATATTTTGCCATCTTTTAGCTACACTTGGTTCCTATTCTCCTGTAAGATTAAATTTTTAAAATTTTATTTATTTATTTATTTTTGAGAGAGAGAGAGGGAGAGACAGCGTGAGCAGGGGAGGGTCAGAGAGAGAGAGAGAGAGAGAGAGAGAGAGAGAGAGATACAGAATCTGAAGCAGGCTCCAGCTCTGCGCTAGCTGTCAGCACAGAGCCCTACGTGGGGCTGGAACCCATGAACCATGAGATCATGACCTGCGCCCAAGTCGGATGCTTAACCGACTGAGCCGCCCAGGCGCCCCCTGTTCTCCTATAGGATTAAAACAGTGCCACTGCCTCTTTCTGGTGCTGTTGCTTTGAGGACCCACTGACATGCCTCTAGTCCACCATAGTTTATACTCCGTTTTCCTGGGAAATCTTAATGTTTAAAATTTTAATATTTAATTTTGTTTAAAATGTACATGTACACTTTACAACCCCCAGCTTCTAAAATGTCATTTGTGGGGGAGGTCTCGAGATCCTGGCTTTCCTCTCTTGAGCTCTAGCCCTCTCTGTGATTTGTTGACAGTGAAGTTCCATACTTGTTGCAGTTAAATGTAATCTTTCTTCTATCCTTTTGTCTTACAGATAGTACTTTTGCAATAGTTTATTAATTTCCAAGCCCAGTAGACCCTCTTTAATTCTTATTAATTTGAACGTTGCATCTGATGCTTCAGATTGTATCCTCTTTGAAACGCTATTGTTTTGGCCTTTCTGTGCCATGTTTTCCCATTCCCCCCCATACGTCTCTAGCCAACTCCCCTGTGACTCATTAGTAGCCTCCCTTTCTCCATCTGCTGCTGGAATATTGGTGTGCTTTAGGGTTCAACTCCAGCCCTCTGCGTCTTACTGTATGCTCTTGCCCCCTGGTTGATTTCCTCCACACTTGCCATTTCTGACATTAACCATATGCAGATGAGAATGAAATATCTATCTCTAGCCCAGATGTCCCCTCCAGATTTCATGTCTAAGGCCAATTCTGCTGGCCGCCTCTGCCTGAAAGACCCCACAGTCCTCTCAAATTCAGTCTGTCTTGGGATAAACCTATTCTTCTCCTTCCTAACATTGTTCCTGTTCTTGGATTTTCTGTTTCCTATGATGATGCCATCATTTACTGAGCTAGTAACCTTTCTACTACTACTACTTCTTCTTCTTCGTCTTCGTCTTTGTTGTCATCGTCTTCCTCTTCATCTTCGTCGTCTTCGTCGTCGTCTTCTTCCTCCTCCTCCTTCCTCTTCCGCCTTCCTCCTCCTCCTTCCTCCTTCCTTTTTCTTCCTCCTTCTCCTTCTAGTTATGTCTTTAGGTTGCCAAGGAATGGAGTGAGTCAGGCCTTGTAAGAAGTGCAACTGGACCCGAGGCAGCTCTAGAAACCTCAGGACCTGCAGTCTGCAGAACTTCCTGGTCATTAATGTGACCCCAACATCTCTGCCATATTCACCCCTGACAGTTAACTTCCTTATGCTTCTACTCTGTACCTTTTCCTCATAGATTATTCTCAGCATGTTGGCTTGCTGTGATCTCCCAGTTTCAACCCAACTTTCTCCTTCATGGTGATTCAGCTTGGTCTCATTTGGGCCTCTCTTCCTCATTCACAGCCTGCTTTCCTTCATGTTCAGTGTTTCTGATTCATGGGATTGGGAATCAGACTGGCTCGGCTCATCTCACTAGGTCTCACTGTGCGGTACTTGTCAGTGTATTGAAAGCCTTCCCTTGTGACAGGTGCCCATCCTACTCCAAGCGCCACAGGAGGAGCAGGTTACTGTGATGTGGACTATGGCCACTTTTCCCCAAGTGATGTGAACTGGCCAGTTCCCTTCACACAGGAAGCTGGCATAGAGACACTGATCGGCATGGTTAGTGTATTTCTTGTTTCATACATTGAGTCCTATCAAAGTTACCTTGTCAATCGTTTTTAAACCTCTGTCCTCCTCTCCAGTCTTAATCTCCGTGTCTTGGTTAAAGTCTTCTCTCACCTGCTCCAGGGCAACAGCGAGTCTTTCCCCTTCTCCCCACCCCTAACCCATTGGCTCTTAATATTGGTTTTAAGTGTGAACAATGGCGTCTGTTATTTATCACTAGGGACAGATGTCGAGCACTTCTGTACACTGCGTCTTGGCCTCAGAGTCACCAGGGAAACCCCAGCGCAGTCCGGCATCAGAGCTGCGTGGAACAACACTCCGCTTACAGAAAGAGGAGACGACAGGGTCAGCCTCAGTCCTGGGCGGCCAGCTCTCCCCGGTGGCCAGCACGTTCCTCTCAGGCCAACACAGGGAGGTGGCCTCCGTATCTTGTGCTGCAGCAGAGAGACCCTGATCCCTCCCCACAGGGACAAACGTGGCAGTGGGGTTGGTAGGGGCCACATGACACCCATTCTCAAGTAGAACAAAGGAACACACAGTGGGTCTGAAACCAGGAGCGAGAGGCCCACACAAGGCAAGGAGTTCAGCACAAAGTGCGTGGGCCCTTAATCTCCTGGTGCGGCAGCGTCCAGGCCCCGGGCCCGCTCTTATGTGGCTGATGGGGGTTGGAGGAGGAGGGCATGCTGAGACCGTCTTTCCCAACATTAAGCACGCTGGAAGTATCTCTGTGTTTATTGAATACAACTTGTTACTTGTCCTTAACTAAAGTACTAGATGAATTCAACTTTTTATTTGTTCCTTAAAAGGAAGCCAGAAAGGCTAACCAAATTCAGTTGTTTTTTACTTTCACATGATTAATTTTTCCTTCCCAAGGGTCAGCGCTTCATCAGCCTTGCCTGGGAGGGTTGCGAAGCCTTCTGATTGTCTGCTGGGCCTCGGTCTCCTCTCCACGCCAATCCGTCTTCTGGATTAATCCATCTAAAATGTGTATCTGATCATGCCCCTCTCCAGTTTAAAAACTCAAGACCTATTTTCTGCCCCTTCCTCCCAGCCCACAGTAAATACTCCTCCCTAGACTTTCCTTACAGTTTCCCTCTTCACATTCCCCGCACTGGACTGGAGCCTGTAAGATAATATTCCCGCTCCGCTCATGGAGAACGCCACGCTAGTTTCAGATTTGGTGCCAACCTCTCTCTGGCCATTTGATGCAACCTAATTATTTGAAAAGTGAAAAATTCGGTTATTTAAAGTAGTGGTTTTCATGCTGCCACCAAGCTATTTAGCTGTCAGAATGCTGAGCCCAAGCTCTGAGCCACTACCCCTCGGGTAGGATTGTGTTACATTCGTTTTTACGGGTCCCTCCATGGTGCCCCTCTACCCCCGGGGCATCCAGCCTGAGCTGTGCCTGCCTTGTGCTCAGCCCATACTCGTGGGCCCAGTGGTGACAGATTCTTTTCTCCAAAGTCCTTGGTTACCAGCTACTTGGGTAAAGGAGTTAACAGAAGTAGCTAAAATAAAAATACTTAATTTAAGTCCACGACTACTTAAAAAAAATTTTTTTTTCTGAAGCATTGATCTAAGGGTGACCTGAGGGTAGTCAGGGTGGAGCTTAAAGCACACAATTGGGATTGGTGCCACCTGGTGGCCGGTGGGGGTGGTGCATGAGGCGGTGTATGGGGTCAATGACTGGAGCCCACTGGCTTCTCAGCATCAGGCCATCCGTTTCTGGGAGACCATTTAGATTTTTATAATTTTTTAAAAAACTTTACTTATTTTTGGGAGAGCGTCAGCGGCGGGGTGGTTGGGGGGGGGTGGGGGGGGTAGAGGGAGACACAGAATCTGAAGCCGGCTCCGGGCTCTGAGCTGTCAGCACAGAACCCGATGTGGGGCTGGGACCCACAAACCACGCGATCGTGACCTGAGCGGAAGTCGGATATTCAACAAGTGAAGCCACCCAGGTGCCCCGTCCATTTAGATTTTTAAACTGGAGGTACAGTAAACTGTATGTTTCAAATATACAATTTGGTAACTGTGGCGTGTGTCTACACCTGTGAGAACAATACCACAGTGAAAGGAATGAGCATATGCATCACCCCCCCGAGTCTCACCGAGCCCTGCTGTACTACCTCCCACCTCCCCTCCCTCCCTCCTGTTCTCTCTGGAGGCAACTAGTCGCCTTGGACTAGTCTGCATCCTCCGGAATCTGCCGTGAACAGAATAGTGTAATATGTGGTCTGTCTTGGGGGCAGGGGCCTGGCTCCTGTCACTCGGCATGATTATGCTGAGACCCATCCACCTCGTCGCATGTGTCGGTCGTGCATTTTCTTGCTGAGCCGCGGTCCACTGCGCGGCTTACCGTGACCTGTTGAATCACTTACCTGCTGGTGGACGTTTAGTTGTTGACCGTTTGGGGCCGTGACCAGAAAGGCTGCTGTGAGCATCTGGGTATCGCTTTGCATGCTTTCATTTTCCTTTCTCTTGGGGAGAGTCTAGGCATGACCCGGCTGTCGTAGGAAGTGGCAGCTGGACGCTTCACGTCTTAGGTTCCCATTAGGAGTGAGTGCAAGTTGCTACATATCCCCGGACGCTTGTTGCATCCGAGTGTCTGTTTTGTTTTAGCTATTCTGGTAGATATGCAGTACAGCCACTTAGGTTTTGAACTTAAAAAAAAAAAAATCAGTCTCCTGAGTTCCATTGCAGGCATGCTAAGTACTACGTCTGGAGAGAGGTCTTGGGGTGTTGTGCTTTTAGAGAGAGAACTGATAGCTAGGTGTGGGAGCCACCACTCTGTAAGACACGGGCTCAGGAAGCACGAGGACGGAAGGTGCAGGCAGGCAGGGGATGGAGACGCAAAGAGCCTGTTCTTCACGATGAACCACGTTTAATTAGCTAAGCGTGTGCTGGATCGGGCATTATCTACCAGAGCCACCCCTGTCTTCTTGGAAGAGCGCCCTTAATCAGGAGAGAAAAACTTTGGTCTCCCTCCTCTGGGTGACGTGCTCCTTCGCTGTTGGAGAGAGTGATGCCTGCTGGGAGGTGCAGTTCAGCTTCATGGGGTCAGCATCAGAGTCTGAACGGGAGTCAGGATGGCGTTGCAGCTCAGGTGGGGATGTAAGTAGGTGCAACCACTGTGGAAAACCCGTGACGCTTCCTCAGAAAGGTTAAAAATGCAACTACCATGTGATCTAGCAATTCCACTTGTAGATATTTATTTGAAGGAAATTAAATCACTGTCTTAAAGATATCTGCACCCCCATGTCGATTGCAGCATTATTTACAATATTAAGATGTAAAGCCACGTGTGTCTATCCTATGATTATACAAGCTGCAGTGGTTGTATGGATGGTGGAATATTATTCAGCCATGAAAGGAATCCTGCCATTTGCAGCAACTTGGATGGACCTTAGCATTATGCTAAGTGAAATAAGTCAGAAAAAGACAATACAGCCTGATCTCACCGCTAGTGGAAGAGCCCCGATCTCATAGGTACAGAGAACAGATCGGTGGTTCCAGAGGCGGAGGCTGGGGATGGACTGGGTGAAGGTGCTCATGAAAGGTACACACTCCAGTTTACAAGAGAAGTAAGTCCTGAGGAGGTCATGTATGGTATGGTGACTATACTTAATGTTGTATATTTGAAAGTTGCTGAGAAAGTAAATCTCGAAACTTCTTCTCACAAGAAAAAATATAACCATGGGTGGTGATTCTCACAAGTTTAGTTAACATCTTTTTATAATACATGCATCAAATAATCATGTTAAACGCCTATCACGAACACAGTGTTAGGTGTCAATTATACGTCAGTAAAAACTAAAGCGGACTGCACGTCCATGACTAGGAGGTGAGCCGCAGCCAAATCCCTCTCCACCTTTCCAAGCAGTAGGAAGAAACAGAAAATGTAAAAGGCCTTCCACACTCAAAAACAAGGTCCAACCTCCGTGGCTACAAATGGTCCAGAAGCACGAGTAAAGCACGAGGCCGCTGCTGTAGTCGGTAAGCTCCAGGACTAGAAGCAGGTGTAGACAGCCACGAGATGATACCTTGGGTGAAGAGATGTAAAGCGCTCCCACGCATGATGGGGGCCTAGGGTTTGGCCTGAAAGAGAGTGAGGGTAGAGTTAGCCTGTCCGAGAAAGGAGCCAAAAAGAGCCGTTTAGGTTGGCCCGTTGGAATTAGAGCTAATACTTAGCCCTCGCTACAGGTCGTGCATTGTTCTGAACCTCTTGCTTGGATTACTGTCACAGTCCTATGAAGCGGAGCCAATTATTATGCCCACTTTAGAGACAGACAACGAGGTTTCTTGTCTTAGTCCACACAGCTGGTAATTCCGAGTTGACACGGAGCACAACTCCCAGGAATGTGCTCAACCCTAACCCCAGGTCGTCTTGGGTGGTTACAGACCGAGGGAGGTTGAAAGAGGCAGGGACAGTCTTGCAGACTCTGGGCAGAGTCACATACTGTGACAGGCAGTGATGGGACCTGTGACCCTAATGTCACTGCAAGGCAGACTGATTGATGGAAGATGGATTCTAGGGGCCTCAGGCTGGCTGGGGGCCAACAGAAACCTTTCTGGAGAGGGAGAAGGCAGAAACGAGTGCAAAAACAAATGGAAAAGAGAGAAAAAGCTTTCCCTGAAAATGAGCCTGCAGACCAAAATTGTAACACACGTGAGTCTAAAAGACTAATATGGAGGCCTAAGGGTGTATGAGTTCATGTTCAATGACATAAGAATGGGTTTTGGAATCTGTGATCTTTATTGTTTTTATTTTTTACAGGGAGTGGGGGTGGGGGAGGGGAGGAGAGAACCCGGAGCAGGCTCGGTGCCGGGCCCACCTCACGGAGCTCCGTGGCACAACCCAGAGATCACGACCTGAGCCGAAATCGAGAATCAGATGCTTCAAACTGACTGAGCCAGCTCCCCACAGAGTAGGTCTATGATCTTTACAGAGAGGATGTAATCATTAAAAATATATTTTGAAACAAGAGGCAGAAATGAAAAAGAGCTATGAACAGGGATGAGGTAGACGTCCCATGAATCAAAAATATTTTTGTGAAAACAACAATATAGGAGATAAACTGCTTAGTGAGGTGGAAGGTTGTGCTGCGAGACTGGCCTGGAATACGGATGCTGGGAACATGGAGACTGGCCTGGAACACGGATGTTGGGAACATGGAGACTGGCCTGGAATACGGATGCTGGGAACATGGAGACTGGCCTGGAATATGGATGTTGGGAACATGGAGACTGGCCTGGAATACGGATGTTGGGAACATGGAGATTGGCCTGGAACACGGATCCTGGGAACATGGAGACTGGCCTGGAACACAGATGTTGGGAACATGGAGACTGGCCTGGAATACGGATGTTGGGAACATGGAGACTGGCC